>JAHHZJ010003464.1:0-21359 GCA_021437245.1 Aegilops speltoides
CGGGGAAGGTGCCGCAGCCCTCCCACCTCCCTCTATTTATAGGGGCAAGGGAGAGGGGCCTTCCCCTCGAGATGGATCTAGAGGGGGCGGCCAAGGGGAGGCTTGCCCCCAAGCCAAGGCGCCCTTTGGGTTCCCCCAACCCTAGGCGCATGGGCCCTAGGGGTGGCGCCCAGCCCACGTGAGGGCTGGTTCCCTCCATATTTAGACCATAGGGCCCTCCAGGAGGTGGAACCTCCGGTGGACCCCGGAACCCTTCGGTGGTCCGTTACAATCTTGATATACCCCGAACACTTAGGTGACGAATAAGGACTTCCCATATATAAATCTTTGTCTCCGGACCATTACGGAACTCCTCGTGACGTCAGGGATCTCATACGGGACTCGAACAACATTCGATAACGCATACTAATTCCCATAACAACTCTAGCGTCCAGAACCTTAAGTGTGTAGACCCTACGGGTTGGGAATCATGCGAACATGACCGAGACAGCTCTCGGCCAATAACCAAGCTGCGGGATCTGGATACCCATGTTGGCTCCCACATGTTCCACGATGATCTCATTGGATGAACCATGATGTCGAGGATTCAATCAATCCGTATATAATTCCCTTTGTCAATCGGTACGTTACTTGCCCGAAATTCGATCGTCGTATCCCAATACCTCGTTCAATCTCGTTACCGGCAAGTCACTTTAGTCGTTTCGTAATGCATGATCTCGTTACTAACTACTTAGTCACATTGAGCTCATTATGATGATGCATTACCGAGTGGGCCGAGATACCTCTCCGTCATACGGAGTGACAAATCCGATCTCGATTTGTGCCAACCCAAGACACTTTTGGAGATGCCTGTAGTGTACCTTCTGACCACCCGATTACGTTGTGACGTTTGGTACACCAAAGCATTCCTCGGTATCCGGGAGTTGCACAATCTCATGGTCTAAGGAAATGATACTTGACATTAGAAAAGCATTTAGCAAACAAACTACACGAACTTGTGCTATGCTTTAGGATTGGGTCTTGTCCATCACATCATTCTCCTAATGATGTGATCCGTTATCAATGACATCCAATGCCCATGGTTGGAAACCATGACCATCTATTGATCAACGAGCTAGTCAACTAGAGACTCACTAGGGACATGTTGTGGTTTATGTATTCACACATGTATTACGGTTTCGGTTAATACAATTATAGCATGAACAATAGACAATTATCATGAACAAGGAAATATAATAATAACCATTTTATTATTACCTCTAGGGCATATTTCCAACAGTCTCCCACTTGCACTAGAGTCAATAATCTAGTTACACTGTGATGAATCGAACACCCATAGAGTTCTGGTGTTGATCATGTTTTGCTCGTGGAAGAGGTTTAGTCAACGGATCTGCGATCAGATCCATATGCACTTTACAAATATCTATGTCTCCATCTTGAACATTGTCACGAATGGAATTGAGCGGCGCTTGATATGCCTTGAAAGTGCAACTAATCCCGGGTGGTTTTGGTAATTAATAACAACATATATATCATTGAACTAATAGTTTCTTGAGAATCATTTGAAAGTTCATGATATGGGTATGGCAATATTGAAGAAGTGGACCCCTCAAAATGCTAAGGCAAGCATTGGCAAAAGCTCAAGACTCCATTTTTGGTTTAGTGATCCAAGATCACATTGAGTCTATAGGAAAGCCAATACTATTAAAGGGATGAGGTTATGATAATGATCTGGTTGCTCAAAGTGCTTAGTGATATATCTCCTAAACTATCGGCACCCTTCACTTCAAATATACACTCATAAGTAATCTCGGTCCCACCGATTGCATAAACTCAGTCCAGAGATGAACCACCTCAGCCATATAGCCAAACCCTAGAAATTTCGGATTTTCGATTCGAACTCGGTCTCACGAAACTGGTGTTGCCAAGCTTACAGAACTTACGTCTTCAAATCGGTGTCACCGAGATGATGAAGTCGGTCCCACCGAGATTGGCAAACCCTAGTCTTTGGAAGAATCGGACTCACCGAGATTGTATTTTCGGTCCCACGAAAATCCCAACGTTCACATGTTTTGAACTTTCGGTCGACGAGTTGTCAACTTGTCGGCGAGATTGGTCAAATGTGTGTAGCAGTTGGATTTTGTGTGGAGGCTATAAATACCCTCCACCCCTCTTCATTCGTGGAAGAGCCATCGAAAGAACTACCACTCCTACCTTACATTTACGAGAAGAAAACTACCTACCCTTGTGTTGAGATCAAGTTGCTCCACTCCCACCATATGAAGCTTGATCTCTAGCCTTCCCAAGTTGCTTTCCACTCAATCCTTTCTTCCACCACAGCCAAATCGGTGAGGAGAGTTGAGTGTTGGGGAGATTATCATTTGAAGCACAAGAGCAAGGAGTTCATCATCATCAACACCATCTATTACCTTTTGGAGGTGGTGCCTCCTAGATTAGTTAGGTGTCGCTTGGGAGCCTCCGTCAAGATGTGGAGTTGAACCAAGAAGTTTGTAAGGGCAAGGAGATTGCCTACTTCGTGAAGATCTACCCGAGTAAGGCTAGTCCTCCGTGGGCGTATGCCATGATGGCATAGACAAGGTTGCTTCTTCGTGGACCCTTCTTGGGTGGAGCCCTCCATGGACTCTCGCGCCGTTACCCTCCGTGGGTTGAAGTCTCCATCAGCGTGGATTGGCGATAGCACCACCTATCGGAACCACGAGAAAAAATCTCCGTGTCTCCAAATTGCGTTTGCTCTTCTCCACCTCTCTTTACTACATGTGCAATTCACTTTCCTCTGCCAATACTCTAGAATTGCATGTGTAGGGTGATACTTGACTTGATCATCATTGTGAACTTGCCAAAAACTTGTATTTATCAAAAGGTTGAATTTTTATATTGTCAAGTAGTCTAATCACCCCCCCTCTAGACATACTTTCGATCCTACAAGTGGTATCAGAGCTTTGGTCTCCATTGTATTGGTTTCCATTGCATTGGACTCCATAAGCTTGGTTCCACAACCTAGGAGAGTATGGCGTCTAGTGAGGGTAATTTTCGTAGAGGTCCTTACTTTGATGGTTCAAATTTTGCTAGTTGGAAGCATAAAATGAAAATGCATATTCTTGGACATAACCCTGCGCATGGGGCATTATTTGTGTTGGCTTGCAAGGTGAGTTCTTGAGGAAGGAAAAGTTCGGATCGTGAAGCTCGCGGATGAATTGCGGATGTTGCAAAACAATGCTCAAGCTTGTGACATTCTCTTCAATGCTTTGTGTCGAGGAGTTCAACAAAATCAGCCGTCTTGAGAATGCAAAAGAGATTTGGGATACTTTGGTGAAATGCAGAAGGTGCGAGTCCTTGAAGGAATCAAAGCTAGATGTTCTTCAAGGTCAACTTGACAAGTTCAAGATGAAGGAAGGTGAAGATGCTGAAATGTACTCTAGGCTTGCTCTCATCACAAATGAGATTGCCGGCTTAGGAAGCGAAGAAATGACCGACCGATTCATCATCAAGAAGATTCTCGAGCTTTGGATGGAAAGTATGACACCGTGTGCACTTTGATCCAAATGATGCCAAACTACAAGAATCTCAAGCCTACGAAGTCATTGGAAGAATTGTTGCTCATGAGATGACACTTAAAGATAAGGAAGAGCTTCACAACAAGTCAAGTGGTGCTTACAAAGCTACATGTGATGCTCCCACAACCTCAAGTGACAAGCTAGTTTCCAATGAAGAGATAAGCCTAATGGTGAAGAACTTCAACAAATTCTACAAGTGTAGAAGCAAGGAAAGAAGCTCAAAGTCTAGATCATATGATGAAAAGAGATCTTCTAGTCGTGATCGAACTGCTACAATTGTGGAAGACCGGACACTACTCAAATGAGTGTTCGGCTCCCCACAAAGAAGAAGATTCTCCAAGAAGAAGAAGCTCAAGAGAAGAGTCACCTCGGAAGAGAGAAGGAGTAGAGATGATCGTTATGAGCGAAGACCCTCTCGGAGAAGCAATGATTCGGAGAGGAAAGACAAGTCATCAAGGAGCTACACAAGAAGAAAACATCAAGCTCATGTAGGTGAATGGGTCTCGGCTCCGACTCAGACAATCACTCGAAAGAAGCTATCACTCCAACTCGACTCTGTCAAGATGAAGGTGTTGCGGTCTTGCTCTCGTGTCCTCCAACTCCAACTCCTATGACTTATTTGATTCACCAAATGAGGGAATTGGAAGATGCTTCATGGCTAAAGGCCCCAAGGTATCACACCCTGAATTTATTGACTTTGATAGTGATGAGGATGACTTGCTTGGTGAAGATGAGCTTTTACATGACAAATCTAGTGAGCCTAGTAATGATGAACATGCTAGTAGTCTTTATAGTCGAGAAGAGTCGAATGACAATGCTATGAAGGAGATTGAGCGTCTAACTAAAGAACTAAACACTCTTAAGTTAGCTCATGAAACAACTCAAGAAGATCATAGAGAGCTCCTAAGATCTCATGAGAAGCTACGCTGAGAAGCTCAATCTAGAGCAAGAACATGAGTTTCTAAAAGCAATCAATGACGATCTTGAAAGAAGAGTTCTTCATATCTTGCCAAGCGACTTCTCTTGTCTAATTTCTTGCCACCTATTAAAACTAAGCATGACAAGCATAAGAAAAATTCTTCATCTAGTAGTAACAATAACCATGCTAAATCCAATGTTGTTACTCCTAGTAATTCTCTTGATTCCACTAACAATGTTTCAAGCCAAGTTACACTTGAGCAAGAAAATAGTTTATTGAAAGGGATTATAGAAAGGTGTCTAAAAGAGCCTTGCGGAAGCAAAAACTTTGAGAAATTGTTACAAGCAAGGAAGGCAGGAAGAATCAAGGAATTGGTTTTGAGCGAAAGTTCAACGCCGAGGTGTTGAATGGGAAGAAGGTCAATATCCACTCCAAAGTTTGTTTCTCAAAGGAGAAGTATGATCCTACTTCTTCCAATGTGGAACAAGCTCAAGATGATCTTCCACCACAAGACCACAAGCTAAAAGGCAAGGACAAGCTTCAAGAGGAGATTGATGCATTTATTGAAGCACCTAAAGCCATGGTCAAGTGGGTTCCCAAGGAAGCGTCAAGTTCTACTTCGTCAAGCTCAACTACAACCCCAAGGATTCCCATCAAGATGATGTGGATCGAAGAAGAAGAACTAGAGAGTTCTTGAGGGTGACTCCGCCAACATACTTCACTCACACTCATTTTGGCAAGAACTTGTGCAATCAACTTCCACATCTTGCACTAGTTCATGGAGTCACAAACCCTCTTGTTGGTAAGTCAAGGGACAAGGTAATCATTGCTTTCATGGACATCATCTATTGTGAACTTCAATCTATGTCCATGGATATCCTTGTTTGTTCCTTGTGGGACTAACCCATGTAGGTATTGAAAGTTCCGAATCCAAAGGATTGCTCCCAACTCTTGATGATCTTCATCAACATTGAGCATCCACATCTTCAACATCTACATGAAGTCTTCTCGACAACCCAAGGTTAGTTTGACCCTTTAAAGGGTTCTCACATCAAGGGGAGCTTTGCTCTAAAGAATTGAGCTAAAGCATCTTCAAATGATGTGAACACATCAATGCTTTATGTAAAAGTGGTAACCCCACTTGTGCTTAAGCGATGAGTATGACCTATGATCAAATGTTCTCATTTGACTCCTAAGTCAATATACTCATATAAAGATGACCTAGTCATCGACAAATTGTGTGATAGTAGCTAGAGTTTTGATTGTGCATGTTTGACACATATTTCATTTGCTATCTTATTGTGTGAGCATGTTGGATGCATAATTTTATCCATTCGAGGACATCCATTTGTTGCTTTGGTCTTTTGGATTTTATTTTTGACCAAATGGATGGACAAGAATGCCTAAAGTTCCTCCTAGCTATCTATGCTTTCTTGTCTCAAATTCTATTCATGCTTATATCACAAACTTTGGACAAGTCATTTTCGGACCCACGGTGAGGAGCACTCAGACACCGATCCGTCAAAGGCTAAACTTCCAAAACCTTCTAAGTAATTTGGTCAGACCAACCCCTCAAACTCGGTCCAACCAAAAGCACTTGGATTGATCTAGGTTTTCACCTCGGTGAAACCGAGTTACAAATTCGGTGACGAAATGTGTAACTCCTGGATTATCCATCTCGGTGCCACGAGTTTTACAACTTCGGTCCCACCGGCAACAAAGGTATATATACTCCAAGGGCGGCGTGTTGATTCCCACTTCAAAGCGCCTGCCCCCAAACCCCTCTTTGTCATCGCCGTGGTCTCCGGATCGTCTCGAATCGTGCTGTCGCCCTCGCCGCGAGTTTCCGTGCCGATCAGCGGACATTCTCTCCGCCCGTTGCGCCGTAGAGAACTCCACCAAGTTAGGGTGAGTTTGATCCCTCTCGTGCTTCAACCTCGATTCTATGCGATTGGTATGCCTAGCATCTTGCCACGTTTGAGATCTTCCTATCTAGCAGTTAGTTCGTTAGAACAAAATTTGAGTAAAAGTTTTAGGGTTAGGTTTCCATTGAACACATCTCGGTGAGACCGATTCTACATTCTCGGTATGACCGATTTGGCCTCTGGGCATTGCTGCACTTCGGTCCAACAGGTTGTGCAAATCGGTGCGACCAAAATGAGGATTTAGTGAAACCCTAGTGTTTTCGGCAAGCCGAAACCCATTTGGTCCAACGAAAGTGGTGTGAATGGTTACTTTAGACACTTGGATTCACCAAATTTTAGACTCGAGTCGCGAAATGCATGCTGAAAACCTAAAACTGAAATTTGAACTCATTTTTTTTGCAAAATCTTACGCAGTTTGTGATAACTCTTCTACTCGCCTACACCTAATCTATTCACGGGTTGTCGGCCATATCGGATGCGGTTGACAGCGAACAGTCTGAGTCACCAATTCTTGAGATTCGAGGCGGGCACTAGTCACGAGGCGGACTTTTAGGATGATGGTGAAAGGAGCACACCAAGTGGTTTGCCTCCTGCAGCCACCAGAGGCGGGAAGAAGAGAATTACGATGAAGAAGATTACGATTTTATTCTTTGAGGAAGAGATCTCCTCCAAGCCAAAGAGGAAAGTTGTTGCCAAAGAGCATCAAGGCGACAAACCAAGAGAGCACCGACAAAGTGAAGAAGTCCACTGTTGCTAAGAAGCTGAGTATGGAAGAGAAACTTCAAGCAAGGTGAAAAACTTCCAAGAGGAAGAGGATTGTGCATGATGAAGCGGAGATGATGATGATGATGAGAAGCACCCCAGCCTCCTCCTCGAAGTCTAAGTTTATGGGTGATGCCATCAGGCGAGAGCCCTTCTAAATCAAGCCATCTGCTCCGGCAAAGGCAGCTCAAGCCAAACTTCTTGCCAAGCCCAAGAAGGTATCAGGAACATCCCGACTTGGAGAAGAAGAAAGACAATGTGCCACCAGTGAGTCGGATGTGAGGCACATGTATTCTGAAACTTCGTCGAAGCGCCAATTCACAATGATGCTCATCCTCGAGCTGAAAACATGAAGGAAAGAAAGGATAAAGGTCTCGGGCTATGGAGACAAGCTGATCCATATGCTATAAGGAGAAGAACTGCTGTAGATCCAAGGTTCCACACGGAGAGAGCGAGGACTTTTATGAGGCATGCTAATGGACAAGAAGCCCATTGTTGCGAGATACTAGATATGTTGGTTGGGCATACATTGATAGTGAAAACCAGAGACTTCTTTCCACATGTGCATGAAGCTTTCTTGCATGTGGTGTTCTGAGTTTGTTGGTCAAAAGTTGATGATTGGAATGATGAAATGATCATGCAATTCTATGCCCTGACTCATTTCTATCGGATGGAAAGATCACATGGATGGTGAAGGCCAAGATTCTCTTCATTTGTTGAAGAATGGGCAGCCTTCTGAATGCTCCGAGTCTTGAGAGAGGATGATGTTGATGTCTATGGAATTCCCAAGAAAAACCATGAGTCTATGAAGAACATGTACAATGAGGTACCGACTAAGGATGTAGAGATCTGGAAGCTCGGCTCGATGTATCATCTCGAGCAGGTCTACCTACCACAAACACTATTACGAGGCATACCTTGATGCCCAAATGCGAGATCATCGCATGATCGAGGTATTCTATCAACATGCTGCATATACTTGATCGGAAGGCACCTTTCAAGGTGATGGACACGATAGTTGAGACTATCAAGAGGTGCGGCAGGACGAGAAGAGGTCATGTGGATTTGCCCGCACATTCGGATGCTTATCAATGCCAAGTTTGCGGGCACCTACTTGTTGGATAGACCACACTTGCCCTTTGCGCTTGAGCATGAGGACAATGAAGTTGTGATGGATGAGGAGGACCCAACGTCGGTTGAAGGTCAAGCAAAGTCTGAAGCTGCCAAGAAAGCTAAAGCTGAGAAGGAAGCGGCAGCAGCTA
Organism: Aegilops speltoides; assembly: GCA_021437245.1. Taxonomy (NCBI): domain Eukaryota; kingdom Viridiplantae; phylum Streptophyta; class Magnoliopsida; order Poales; family Poaceae; genus Aegilops; species Aegilops speltoides. The sequence goes on from JAHHZJ010003464.1 coordinate 8,444, forward strand.
AACCCAAGAGTGTTGGAGAGCAGCTCCTTGAAGCTACCTAGAGGATTGAACAACGCTGGCGACATTATGCGATCTCGGGAGAGTCTTGAGAGGATTGTTGAAGACAAGATCCATGCTCTGGATGTCAAGTGGTGAAGTGCAAGTCCTTGTCAACAAGCTGAGGGAATATCGAGGAAGCAAAGAGGAGAAGGAAGAGCTCATGAAGGAGATGCGAGGATGACCTAGTCGAGGATGATTATGAACAGCTGCTCCGGTTCCCACAAGACCCGATCATTTGCTATTCCGGTGACCCTCCTCCGGCACGGACATCAGTTGAAGCCTTTGCGATGCAGCCATCTCAACTCCATCAACCGGCAGGAGGCTGCCGGTGGGAGTCCCTAGTGACGTTTAGCTCTATACCTTTGAACTTTTGGTAACTTGTTGCCAAAGGGGAAAGTGTATAGATCATAGGACTTGAGAGAGAGAGTGCTTGCTTTTGCTCTTTTGTTCATTTGTGGTTTCTTTGAGATACTTTTGAGATTTTGGAGACATTACGTGTGTTTGATACTCGTTTGCTCTACTTTGATGAGTGCTTGATCGTACTATGTCTTAATGTGTGCTTAATGCTTATCATATGCTATTCATATCTTGTATGATCATTTACTCATGTCTTGGTGATTGGGTGCATGCTATTCATTCTTATCATTTTGTGCGCTCCACCAAGATGTATGTGACATGGAAGAGTGACCCATGATCCTAATCGATTGTGCATTTGCATTCAAGCATAAATCTTAAATAATGCACAAATTTAGGGAGCTCTTGCTTATCACATACTTCTCAAAGCGACGATATTATTCATTGATTATATCCTTTGTGAAGCTTTGATCTATATGTTGTCATCAATTACCAAAAGGGGAGATTGAAAGTGCAACTAATCCCGGGTGGTTTTGGTAATTAATAACAACATATATATCATTGAACTAATAGTTTCTTGAGAATCATTTGGAAAGTTCGATGATATGGGTATGGCAATGGTGAAAAGTGGACCCCTCAAAATGCTAAGGCAAGCATTGGCAAAAGCTCAAGACTCCATTTTTGGTTTAGTGATCCAAGATCACATTGAGTCTATAGGAAAGCCAATACTATTAAAGGGGATGAGGTTATGATAATGATCTGGTTGCTCAAAGTGCTTAGTGATATATCTCTAAACTATCGCACCCTTCACTTCAAATATACACTCATAAGTAATCTCGGTCCCACCGATTGCATAAACTTCAGTCACCAAGATGAACCACCTGCCATATAGCCAAACCCTAGAAATTTGGATTTTCGATTCGAACTCGGTCTCACGAAACTGGTGTTGCCAAGCTTACATGAACCTACGTCTTCAAATCGGTGTCACCGAGATGATGAAATCGGTCCCACGAGATTGGCAAACCCTAGTCTTTGGAAGAATCGGACTCACGAGATTGTATTTTCGGTCCCAGAAAATCCCAACGTTCACATGTTTTGAACTTTCGGTCGACCGAGTTGTCAACTTGATCGGCCAGAGATTAATCAAATGTGTGTAGCAGTTGGATTTTGTGTGGAGGCTATAAATACCCTCCACCCCCTCTTCATTCGTGGAAGAGCCATCGAGAAGAACTACCACTCCTACCTTACATTTACGGAAGAAAACTACCTACCCTTGTGTTGAGATCAAGTTGCTCCACTCCCACCATATGAAGCTTGATCTCTAGCCTTCCCAAGTTGCTTTCCACTCAATCCTTTCTTCCACAGCCAAATCGGTGAGGAGAGTTGAGTGTTGGGGAGATTATCATTTGAAGCACAAGAGCAAGGGTTCATCATCATCAACACCATCTATTACCTTTTGGAGGTGGTGCCTCCTAGATTGGTTAGGTGTAGCTTGGGGCCTCCGTCAAGATGTGGAGTTGAACCAAGAAGTTTGTAAGGGCAAGGAGATCGCCTACTTTGTGAAGATCTACCCGAGTAAGGCTAGTCCTCCGTGGGCGTATGCCATGATGGCATAGACAAGGTTGCTTCTTCGTGGACCCTTAGTGGGTGGAGCCCTCCGTGGACTCTCTGGCCGTTACCCACGTGGGTTGAAGTCTCCATCAGCGTGGATTGGCGATAGCACCACCTATCGGAACCACGAGAAAAAATCTCCGTGTCTCCAAATTGCGTTTGCTCTTCTCCACCTCTCTTTACTACATGTGCAATTTACTTTCCTGCCAATCCTCTAGAATTGCATGTGTAGGGTGATACTTGACTTGATCATCATTGTGAACTTGCCAAAAACTTTCTTTATCAAAAGGTTGAATTTTTATATTGTCAAGTAGTCTAATCACCCCCCTCTAGACATACTTTCGATCCTACATGCAGTCTTTTTGTGAAACACAGGCTCCTTAGCAAAGGCAATAGCTCCGTGTTGTCACGGAAGAGAGTCATCGGGCCCGGCGCATGTGGGAATAACTCCTAGGTGGTAATGGCTCCTTCATCGAGGCTTCTGTCTGCCTCGGGCTGCCATGTCTGGCCTTCACATGTAGATCCCATACGGCGCTTTGCTTGCAACTGCACACTTACGCCCACCATTCAAAATATACAGTATCCGGTTTGTTACTTGAGTCATCGAGATCGTGCTGAAGCTAGCATCGGCGTAACCCTTCTGACGAGCTCTTCGTCACCTCCATAAGCGAAACATATCCTTAGTCCTTTTCGGTGCCGAGGATATTCTTGACCGCTATGTCTAGTGTTCCATGCGAGATTACTTTGGTACCTCCCTACCAAACTTACAACAAGGTTTACATCAGGTCTGGTACACAGCATGGTATACATAATAGACCCTATGGTGAGGCATAGGGATGACACTCATCTTTTCTCTATCTTACGCGAGGTGGACTTTGGCGAGCTCAATTTCACCTGTGCAATCGATGAGAACCCTTCTTGGACTGATCCATATTGAACTTCTTCAATATCTTATCAAGGTATGTGCTTTGTGAAAGACCTATAGGCGTCTCGATCTATCTCTATAGATCTTGATGCCTAATATGTACAGCTTCTCCAAGGTCCTTCATTGAAAAACACTTATTCAAGTAGGCCTTTATGCTTTCAAAAGTTCTATGTCATTTCCATCAATAGTATGTCATCCACATATAATATGAGAAATGCTATAGAGCTCCCACTCACTTTCTTTGTAGAGGCTTCTCCATAAGCTGCATAAAACCAAGCACTTTGATCATTTCATCAAGCGAATGTTCTAACTCGAGATGCTTGCACAGCCCATAGATGGGCCTTGGGCTTACACACCTTGTTAGCATTCTTAGGATCGACAAAACCTTACGGCTGCATCATATACAATTCTTCCTTAAAGGAACCGTTAAGGAATGCCGTTTTGGCGTCCATCGCCATATCTCATAATCATAGAATGCAGCAATTGCTAACATGATTTGGGCGGACTTGACCGCTTCTGGTGAGAAGGTCTCATCGTAGTGAACCCACAGGCTTGTCGATAACCCTTAGCGACAAGCGAGCTTCTGAATGGTCACATTACCATCGCGTCGAGTCTTCTTCTTAAAGATCCATTTATTTTGTATGGCTCGCGATCATCGAACAAAGTCTGTCAAAATCCATACTTTGTTTTCATACATGGATCCTATCTCGGCTTTCATGGCTTCAAGCCATTTGTTGGAATCTGGGCCCGTAAACTTCTTCATAGTTGAAGGTTCATCGTTGTCTAACAATATGATTTCGGGCGGGTTGCCATACCATTACGGTGTGGAATGTGTTCTTGTGGACCTCTGAGTTCAGTAGCAACTTGATTGAAGTTCCTTGATCATCGTCATTAACTTTGCTCTAGTCGGTGCGAGCACAGAAACATTTTCTTGAGCTGCGCTACTTTCCGGTTCAAGGCAGCACTTCATCAAGTTCTACTTCCCTCCACTTACTTCTTTAGGAAAACTCTTTCTCGAGAAAGGATCCGTTCTTAACGCGACAATCTTGCCTTCAAATCCGATGTATAAGGTATACCCAATGGTTTCCTTAGGGTATCCTATGAAGACACATTTTCCGACTTGATTCGAGTTTTTCAGGTTGAAGTTTCTTGACATAAGCATCGCATCCCCAAACTTTTAAAGCTGACAGCTTAGGTTTCTTCCCGAACCATAATTCATATGGTGTCGTCTCAACGGATTTAGACGGTGCCCTATTTAAAGTGAATGTGGCTATCTCTAAAGCATAACCCCAAAATGATAGCGGTAAATCGGTAAGAGACATCATAGATCGCACCATATCCAATAGAGTGCGATTACAATGTTCGGACACACTGTCGGTGTCAAAACCGATGGATCTCGGGTAGGGGTTCCCGATCTATGTGTCTAAGGCTAATGGTAACATGAGGCAAGGGGCGGGGATGTTTTACCAGGTTGGGCCCTCTTGATGGAGGTAAAACCCTACTTCTGCTTGATTCATATTGATGATATGAGTATTACAAGAGTTGATCTCACGAGATCGTGAAGCTAAACCCTAGAAGCTAGCCTATGATGATTATGATTACGTCTCTAAGGACTAAACCCTCCGGTTTATATAGACACGGAGAGGGCTAGGGTTTACATGGAGTCGGTTACAAAGAAGGAAATACAATATCCGAATTGCCAAGCTTGTCTTCCACGTAAAGGAGAGTCCCATCCGGACACGGGACGAAGTCTTGAGTCTTGTATCTTCATGGTCCAATAGTCCGGCCTAAGTATATAGTCCGGCTGTCCGGATACCCCCTAATGCAGGACTCCTCGGTAGCCCTGAACCAGGCCTTGGTGGCGATGAGTCCGGGCGTGGGTGTCTTGGCATTGCAAGGCGGGTTCCATCTCCGAATACTCTAAAGTCTGTTAGCGAGCATTGCAGCTTCCCATCAATGTTGTACTCTTGACACTGTGCTTATAATGACCATCTCCACATGTCGGCGAATACGAGGGCAGGGCATTTTGCATTCACCACCCCGACCCTCGAGCAAACCTTCTATTTGAAGGGGCGGGGATCCTCGAATCAAACCTCACCCTCTTCCCTCGAGCAAGCATCCAGCAGCGCTCGAAAAAACATTCCACCATGGCGGTCGTGCAGCTCCTCCTCTTGCTCCCATAGCTCTAGGCGGTGGTGAGAAGAATGTTCTATTCCTCAAAACCGTTTGATAGAGCTGCAGACCGAGGTTTCTTCCACCGTCGTTCATGGTCCCGTCAGGCGGACTAGCCACCTATAATGGCGGGGAGCAAGTGGAAGATCTCAGAAGGAAATATGCCCTAGAGGCAATAATAAAGTTATTATTTATTTCCTCATATCATGATAAATGTTTATTATTCATGCTAGAATTGTATTAACGGAAACATAGTACATGTGTGAATGCATAGACAAACATAGCGTCACTAGTATGCCTCTACTTGACTAGCTCATTAATCAAAAGATGGTTATGTTTCCTAACCATAGACATGTGTTGTCATTTGATTAATGGGATCACATCATTATGAGAATGATGTGATTGACCTGACCCATTCGTTAGCCTAGCACTTGATTGTTTAGTATATTTCTGTTGCTTTCTTCATGACTTATACATGTTCCTGTAACTATGAAGTTATACAACTCCGTTTACGGAGGAACACTTTGTGTACTACAAAGCGTCCTGGCAATATAGCGGGTGATTATAAAGGAATTACTATAGGTGTCTCCAAAGGTAGATGTTAGGTTAGCATATTCGAAAGTTAGGTTTTGTCTCCTCCGATTGTAGGAGAGGTATCTCTGAGGCCTGGTAATTGCACATCACTATAAGCCTTGCAAGCAATGTAGCTAATGAGTTAGTTGCGGAATGATGCATTACGTAGCGAGTAAAGAAGACTTGCGATAGCGAGATTGAACTAGGTATTGGATACTGGGCGTCGAATCTGGAGCAAATAACATATACCGATGACAAAGGGAACAACATTATGTTGTTATGCGATTTGACCGATAAAGATCTTCGTAGAATATGTAAAGACCAATATGGGCATCCGGGTTCGCTATTGGTTATTGACCAAGAATAGTTCTGAGGTCATGTCTACATAGTTCTCGAACCGTAGGGTCACTACGCAACAAACATTCGATGTGATTTTATTATGAGTTTATAAGTTTTGATGTACGAAGTTTGTTCGAGTCTCGAGATGTGATCACGGACATGACGATGATCTCGAAATGGTCGAGACATAAAGATTGATATATTGGAAGGCTATATTCGGACACTGAAGTGTTCGAGACATTTTCGGAGAAAAGCGGAGTACTGGGAGGAGTTACGGAACCCCGGGAGAAATAATGGGCCTCATGGGCCTTAGTGGAAGAAGAGGGTGGCGAGGGTGGCGTGCCTCCCTAGTCGAATGGACTGGGAGGCGCCCTCTTTCCCTCTCCCTCTCCCTTCCTTTCCCACTCCTAGTAGGGTAGAAGGGAGTCCTACTCTGGGAGAGGACTCCTCCTCCTGCTGCGCCCCTAGGCCGGCCTCCCCCTCCTTTATATCACAGGCGCACCCTGAACACACAAGTTGATCTCGGATCGTTCCTGGCAGTGTGCGGTGCCCCCTCCACCATATTCCACCTCGGTCATATCATGCGGGAGTTTAGGCGAAGCCCTCGCCGATAAACATCATCATCGTCCTGCGCCCGTCGTCTTGTGGAACTCATCGCAGCTTTGCTGGATCGGGCCGGGGATCGTCATCGAGCTGAATGTGTGCTGAACTTGGAGGTGCCGTCGTTGGTACTTGGATCGGTCGGATCGTGAAGGCGTCGACTACATCAACAGCGTTGTCATAGCGTTTCGCTTACGGTCTCGACGGTACATGGGCGACACTCTCACCTCTCGTTGCTATGCCATCACTATGATGTTGCGTGTGCGTAGGAATTTTTTGAAATTACTCGTTCCCCAACAGTGGCATCGAGCCAGTTTTATGCCTAGATGTCATATGCATGAGTAGAACACAAGTGAGTTGTGGGCGATACAAGTCATCTCTTACCGGCATGTCATACTTTGGTTGGCGGTATTGTGAGATGAAGCGGCCGGACCGACATTACGCGTCTGCTTCGCGAGACTGGTTTCACCGTTCGAGCACTTTCGTGAAGGTGGTGGCGGGTGTCATCTCTCACTTTAGCTGAATCGAGTGTGGCTACACCGGTCCTTCGAAGGTTAAAACAGCACTAACTTGATGAACTATTGTTGTGGTTTTGATGCGTGGTAAACGGTTCTTGCTAAGCCCATAGCGAAGCGTAAAATTTGCAACAACAAAGTAGAGGGCGTCTAACTTGTTTTTGCGGGCATGTTGTGATGTGATATGGTCAAGGCGTGATGCTATATTTTATTGTATGAGATGATCATGTTTTGTATCCGAAGTTATCGGCAATGGCGGGAGCCATATGGTTGTCGCTTTATTGTATGAAATGCAAAGCATACGTAATTGCTCTTCTTGATCACTAAGCGGTACCGATAGTCGTAGAAGCAATAGATGGCGTAGCGACAACGATGCTCGATGGAGATCAAGGTGTCGCGCCCGGTGGCGATGGTGATCAGCGGTGCTTGAAGATGGAATCACAAGCACAAGATGGTGATGGACATATCATATCACTTATATTGATTGCATGTGATGTTTATCCTTTATGCATCTTATCTTGCTTTGATTGGCGGTAGCATTTTAAGATGATCTCTCACTAATTATCAAAAGTGTTCTCCACGAGTATGCACCATTGCGAAAGTTCTTCGTCTTTGAGACACCCGTGATGATTGGGTGTGATAGGCTCTACGTTCAAATACAGCGGGTGCAAAACAGTTGCACCGCGGAATACTCGGGTTAAACTTGGAGCATAGCATATGAGATATGGCCTCGGAACACGGAGACCGAAAGGTCGAGCGTGAATCATATAGTAGATATGATCAACATAGTGATGTTCACCATTGAAACTACTCCATCTCCGTGATTATCGGACATGGTTTAGTTGATTTGGATCACGTGATCACTTAGATGACTAGAGATGTTTGTCTAAGTGGGAGTTGTTAAGTAATATGATTAATTGAACTTAAATTTATCATGAACTTAGTACTGATAGTATTTTGCTTGTCTATGTTTGTTTGTAGATAGATGGCTCGTCTTTGTTGTACGTTGAATTTTAATGTGTTCCTTAAGAAAGCAAAGTTGAAAGATGATGGTAGCAATTAGGCAATTTGTTCCGTAACTTTGAGATTATCCTCATTCTTGCCGGAAGAATTCGTCTGGAAGCACCGCTGGGTGCCGAACTCTTGCTGTGCAAGTCTGTGATGGCGTTAGAGCGTCTGGCGAGCAAAGCTGATGACTACTCGATAGTTCGATGTGCCATGCTACGGCTTAGAACGGGTCTTCAACGGCGTTTTGAGCGTCGTGGAGCATATGAGATGTTCGAGGAGTTGAAGTTAATATTCAAGCAAATGCCGGATTGAGAGATATGAAGTCTCGAATAAGTTCTATTGCTGCAAGATGGGCGAGAATAGTTACTCGGTGAACACATACTCAAAATGTGCAGGTATAATAATCACTTGATTCAATTGGGAGTTAATCTTCACGATGATAGTGTCATTGACATCATTCTTCAATCATTGCGACCAAGCTACAAGAGCTTCGTGATGAACTATAATATGCAAGGGATGGACAAGACTTTCCAAGCTCTTAGCAATGCTAAAAGCAGCGAGGTAGAAATCAGAAGGAGCATCAAGTGTTGATGGTTAACAAGACCACCGTTTCAAGAAAAGGGCAAAGGGAAGATGAAGGGAACTTCAAGAAGAACAACAAACAAGTTGCTGCTCAAGAGAAGAAACCCAAATCGGACCTAAGCACGAAGCGAGTGCTTCTCTTGAGCAGATGGACCTTTGGAAGCGGAACGCCCCAAGTATTTGGCGGATAAGAAGGATGGCAAAGTGAACAAAGGTATATGTGATATACATGTTATTGATATGTACCTTACTAATGCTCGCATGAGTACAGGGTATTTGATATTAGTTCGTTGCTAATATTTGCAACTCAAGCAGGGACTACGGATTAAGTGAAGATTGGCTAAGGGCGAGGTGACGATGCGGCGGAAATGGTTCCAAAGTCGATGTGATCGTGATCGACGCTACCTCTACATCTACCATCGGGATTAGTTTTAGACTTAAATAATTGTTATTTGGTGCGGCGTTGAGCATGAACATTATATCTGGATCTTGTTTTTATGCGAGGCGGTTATTCATTAAATCAGAGAATAATGGTTGTTCTATTTATATGAGTAATATCTTTTATGGTCATGCACCCTTGAAGAGTGGTCTATTTTTATTGAATCTTGATAGTAGTGATACACATATTCATAGTGTTGAAACCAAAAGATCAGAGTTGATAATGATAGTGCAACTTATTTGTGACTTGCCGTTTAGGTCATATCGGTATAAAGCGCTGAAGAAACTCCATCTTGATGGGCTTTTGGAATCACTTGATTATCTTGAACCGTGCCTCATGGGCAAGATGACTAAACGCCATTCTCGGAACTATGGGCGACAACTGATTTGTTGGAAATCATACATCTGATGTTTGTGGTCCAATGAATGTTGAGGCTCATGGCGAATATCGTTATTTTCTCACCTTCACAGATGATTTGAGCATATATGGGTATATCTACTTAATGAAACACAAATGGAAACATTTGAAAAGTTCAAAGAATTTGAGTGAAGTGGAAAATCATCGTAACAAGAAAATTAAATTTCTACAATCTGATCGTGGAGGAGAATATTTGAGTTATGAGTTTGGTCTACACTTGAAACAATGCAGAATAGTTTAGCAACTCCATACGGAACACCACAGCGAAATGGTGTGTCCGAACATAATGTCGTACTTTACTTGATATGGTGCGATCTATGATGTCTCTTCTGATTACCGCTATCGTTTTGGGGTTATGCTTTGGAGCGGCGCATTCACGTTAAATAGGGCACCATCAAAATCCGTTGAAGGGCGCCTTATGAACTGTGGTTTGGCAAGAAACCAAAGTTGTCGTATCTTAATGTTTGGGGCTGCGATGCTTATGTGAAGAAACTTCAACAGATAAGCTCGAACCCAAATCGAAATGTCTTCACGAAACCCAAAAGGACTATTGGGTACACCTTCTATCAGATCCGAGGGCAAGATTTTTGTTGCTAAAATTGAATCCTTTCTAGAAGGAGTTTCTCGAAAGAAGTGAGTGGGAGGAAAGTAGAACTTGATGAGTAGCGTCTGCTCCCTTATTGGAAAGTAGTTCATCACAAGAACGTTCGTGACAACTACACCAATTAGTGAGGAAACTAATGATATTGATCATGAAACTTGAGATCAAGTTTCTCTGAACCTCGTAGGTCTACGAGTAAGATCCACACCGGGTACGGTAATCCTATTCTAGAAGTCATGTTACTTGACCATGATGAACCTCTGAACTATGAGGAAGTAATGATGAGCCAGATTCATAAAATGGCTAGAGGCCATGAAATGCGAGATGGGATCCATGTATGAGAACAAAGTATGGACTTTGGTTGACTTGCCCGATGATCGGCAAGCCATTGAGAATAAATGGATCTTTAAGAAGAAGACTAGCTGATGGTAATGTAACTATCTATAAAGCTCGACTTGTTGTGAAAGGTTTTCGACAAGTTCAAGGGGTTGACTATGATGAGACTTTCTCACCCGTGGCGATGCTTAAGTCTGTCGAATCATGTTAGCCATTGCTGCATTTCATGATTATGAAATTTGGCAAATGGATGTCAAACTGCATTCTTGAATGGATTTACGGAAGAAGAGTTGTATATGATGCAGCGGAAGATTTTGTTGATCCAAAAGGTGCTAACAAAGTGTGCAAGCTCCAGCGATCCATTTATGGACTGGTGCAAGCATCTTGGAGTTGGAATAAGCGCTTTGATAGTGTGATCAAAGCATATGGTTTTATCTGAGACTTTTGGGCTTTGTATTTACAAGAAAGTGAGTGGGAGCTCTGAGCATTTACGATATTATATGTAGATGACATATTATTAATTGGAAATGATATAAAATTTCTGGATAGCATAAAGGGATACTTGAATTAAAGTTTTTCAATGAAAGACCTCGGTGAAGCTGCTTACATATTGGGCATCAAGATTTATAGAGATAGATAAAAGGCGGCTTAATAGGACTTTCACAAAGCACATACCTTGATAAAATTTTGAAAAAGTTCAAAAGGATCGAGGCAAGAAAGGGTTCTTGCCCGTGCTACAAGGTGTGAAGTTGAGTCAAACTCAATGCCCGACCGTAGCGAAGAGAGAGAAAATGAAAGATGTTCCTATGCTTGACCATAGGCTCTATCATGTATGCAATCTGTGTACCAGACCCGGCGTATGCTTAGCAATAAGCTTGGCGGGAAGGTACCAAAGTAATCGAGTGGATCACTGGACAGCGTCAAGAACATCTGAAATACGAAAAGGACTAAGGTTATGTTTCGTATATGGGTGACAAAGAGCTAGTAGTAAATGGTTACGTCGATGCAAGCTTTGACAACGATCGACGATTCTAAATGCAAACCCGGATCGTGTTTTTTATTAAGCGTGGGCTGTAAGTTGGTGCAGTTCTAAACAAAGCATCGTGGCGGGATCTACATGTGAAGCGGAGTACATAGCTGCTTGGAAGCGCAAATGAAGAATGCGGATGAAGAGTTCATTTCCGATCTAGGTGTCATACCTAGTGCATCGGGACCAATGAAGATCTTCGTGACAACCTTTGGTGCAATTGCCTTGGCAAAGGAATCCATATTTCACAAGAGGACCAAACACATCAAGAGGCGCTTCAATTCCATTCGGGACCAAGTCCAAGTGGGAGACATAGAGATTTGCAAGATACATACGGATCTGAATGTTGCAGACCCATTGAGTGAGCCTCTCTCACGAGCAAAACATGATCGCACCAAGACTCCATGGATGTTAGAATCATTACTATGTAATCTAGATTATTGACTCTAGTGCAAGTGGGAGACTAAAGGAAATATGCCCTAGAGGCAATAATAAAGTTATTATTTATTTCCTCATACCATGATAAATGTTTATTATTCATGCTAGAATTGTATTAACGGAAACATGATACATGTGTGAATACATAGACAAACATAACGTCACTAGTATGCCTCTACTTGACTAGCTCATTAATCAAAGATGGTTATGTTTCCTAACCATAGGCATGTGTTGTCATTTGATTAATGGGATCACATCATTAGGATTGACATGACCCATTCCGTTAGCCTAGCATTTGATCATTTAGTATATTGCTATTGCTTTGTTCATGACTTATACATGTTCCCGTAACTATGAGATTATGCAACTCCGTTTACGGAGGAACACTTTGGGTGCTACCAAATGTCAGCGTAACTAGGTGATTATAATGAATTACTACAGGTGTCTCCAAAGGTACATGTTGAGTTGGCGTAATTGAGATTAGGTTTTGTCACTCCGATTTGGGAGGTATCTCTGGGCCCTCTCGTAATGCACATCACTATAAGCCTTGCAAGCAATGTGACCAATGAGTTGGTTATGGGATGATGCATTATGTAGCAGTAAAGAGACTTGCGATAGCGAGATTGAACTAGGTATTGGATACCAACGATCGAATCTCGGGCAAGTAACATACCGATGATAAAGGGAACAACATATGTTGTTATGCAGTTTGACCGATAAAGATCTTCGTAGAATATGTAGGAACCAATATGGGCATCTAGGTTCCGCTATTGGTTATTGACCGAGAATAGTTCTAGGTCATGTCTACATAGTTCTCGAACCCGTAGGTCCACAACAACGTTACGATGACAGTTTTTATGAGTTTATAAGTTTTGATGTCTTGAAGTTTGTTCGGGTCCCGAATGTGATCACGGACATGATGAGGAGTTCGAAATGGTCG
>JAHHZJ010003465.1:0-41465 GCA_021437245.1 Aegilops speltoides
TGTTTGCTTATTTTGATGCATCTATGGCTAGTAAAATAGTTTATATACCATAGAAGTTGGAATACAGTAGGTTTAACACCAAAATAAATAAAGAATGAGTTCATTACAGTACCTTATGTGGTGGTTTTGTTTTCTTTCACTAACGGAGCTTATAAGATTTCCTGTTGAGTGTTGTGTTGTGAAGTTTTCAAGTTTTGGGTAAAGCTTTTATGGACTATGGAATAAGGAGTGGCAAGAGCCTAAGCTTGGGATGCCCATTGTACCCCAAGATATTCAAGGATAGCCAAAAGCCTAAGCTTGGGGATGCCCCAGGAAGGCATCCCCTCTTTCGTCTTTGTTCATTGGTAACTTTACTTGGAGCTATATTTTATTCGCCACATGATATGTGTTTTTCTTGGAGCGTCGTGTATTATATTAGTCTTTGCTTTTTAGTTTACCACAATCATCCTTGCTGTACACACCTTTTGGGAGAATCCTATTTGATTAGAATTTGCTAGAATACTCTATGTGTTTCACTTATATCTTTTGAGCTTGATAGTTTTTGCTCTAGTGCTTCACTTATATCTTTTAGAGCGCGGTGGTGTCTTAATTTTGAAGAAATTATTAGTCTCTCATGCTTCACTTATATTATTTTGAGAGTCTTTTAGAACAGCATGGTATTTTCTATGGTCATAAAGTTGGTCCTAGAATGATGAGCATCCAAGTTGGCTATAATAAAAACTATCATAGAAAGTGAATTGGATGATATGATCAATTTGATGCTTGATAATTGTTTTGAGATATGGAGGTAGTGATATTAAAGTTATGCTAGTTGGGTGATTATGAATTTAAAAAATGTTTGAGTTGAAGTTTGTGATTCCCGTAGCATGCACGTATGGTGAACCGCTTTGTGATGGAGTTGGAGCACAATTTTATTTATTGAGTGTCTTCCTTATGAGTGGCGGTTGCGGACGAGCGATGGTCTTTTCCTACCAATCTATCCCCCTAGGAGCATGCGTGTAGTGCTTTGTTTTTTGATGACTTCTAAATTTTTGCAATAAGTGCATGAGTTCTTTTTGACTAATGTTGAGTCCATGGATTATACGCACCCTTTCACCCTTCCACCATTGCTAGCCTCTCTTGTCAGAGTGCAACTTTACTTGGTACCATACACCCACCATATACCTTCCTCAAAACAGCCACCATACCTACCTATTATGGCATTTCCATAGCCATTCCGAGATATATTGCCATGCAACTTTCCACTGTTCCGTTCATATGACACGCATTACTTTTGTCATATTCTCTTTGCATGATCATGTAGTTGACATTGTATTTGTGGCAAGGCCACCTTCATAATTTTCATACATGTCACTCTTGATTCATTGCATATCCCGGTGCACCATCGGAGGCATTCATATAGAGTCATACCTTGTGTCTAGCTTTGAGTTGTAATTCTTGAGTTGTAAATCCATAAAAGCGTGATGATCTTCATTATTAGAGCATTGTCCTAGTGAGGAAAGGATGATGAAGACTATGATTCCCCCACAAGTCGGAATGGGACTTTGGACTTTACAAAAAGAAAAAAATAGAAAAAAATAGAAAGGCCAAAAAGAAAAAATAGAAAGGCCAAAAAGAAAAAGAAAAGAAAAAATGAGAGAAAAAGAGAGAAGGGACAATGCTACTATCTCTTTTTCCACACTTGTGCTTCAAAATAGCACCGTGATCTTCATGATAGAGAGTCTCATATGTTGTCACTTTCATATACTAGTGGGAATTTTTCATTATAAAACTTGGCTTGTATATTCCAATGATGGGCTTCCTCAAAAATGCCCTAGGTCTTCATGAGCAAGCGAGTTGGATGCACACCCACTTAGTTTCTTTTGTTGAGCTTTCATATATTTATAGCTCTAGTGCATCCGTTGCATGGCAATCCCTACTCACTCACATTGATATCTATTAATGGGCATCTCCATAGCCCGTTGATACGCCTAGTTGATGTGAGACTATCTTCTCCTTTTTGTCTTATCCACAACCACCATTATATTCCACATATAATGCTATGTCCATGTCACGCTCATGTATTGTGAAAGTTGAAAAGAGTTTGAGATTACTAAAGTATGAAACAATTGCTTGGCTTGTCATCAGGGGTTGTGCATGATTAAATACTTTGTGTGATGAAGATAAGCAACAGCCGGACTATATGATCTTGTAGGGATAACTTTCTTTAGCCATGTTAT
This sequence comes from Aegilops speltoides, assembly GCA_021437245.1. Lineage (NCBI taxonomy): Eukaryota > Viridiplantae > Streptophyta > Magnoliopsida > Poales > Poaceae > Aegilops > Aegilops speltoides. The sequence goes on from JAHHZJ010003465.1 coordinate 2,220, forward strand.
TTTGAAGAAGACATGATTACTTTGATTAGTATGCTTGAAGTATTACTATTTCTTATGTCAATATGAACTTTTATTTTGTATCATTTGGATCTGAACATTCATGCCACAATAAAGAAAATTACATTGAGAATTATGCTAGGTAGCATTCCACATCAAAAATTTCTTTTTATCATTTACCTACTCGAGGGCGAGCAGGAATTAAGCTTGGGATGCTTGATACATCTCCAACGTATCTACAATTTTGATTGTTCCATGCTATTATATTACCCTTTTGGATGTTTATGGGCTTTATTTTACACATTTATATCATTTTGGGACTAACCTACTTACCGGAGGCCCAGCCCATATTGTTGTTTTTTTGCCTATTTCAGTATTTGAAGAAAAGGAATATCAAGCGGAGTCAAGCGGAATGAAACCTTCGGGAGCATGATTTTTGGAGCGAGCGTGATCGAGAGGACTTGGAGTGCAAGTCCAAGAAGCAGCCGAGGCTCCCACGAGATAGGAGGCCCCCCACATAGGGCGCCCCCGTCTCGTGGGCCCTCAGCGACCACCGACGTACTTCTTCCTCCTATATATACCTACATACCCAAAACATCCAAGAGCAAGACGAAACACAATTTCCACCACCGTAACCTTCTGTATCCGCGAGATCCCATCTTGGAGCCTTGTGGCGATTCTGCCGAGGGAATCGACCACGGAGGGCCTCTACATCAACATCCTTGCCCCTCCAGGTGAGTTGTGAGTAGTTTACCACAGACCTACGGGTCCATAGTTATTAGCTAGATGGCTTCTTCTCTCTTTTTGGATCTCAATACAATGTTCTCCCCCTCTCTCGTGGAGATATATTCGATGTAAACTCTTTTTGCGGTGTGTTTGTCGAGATCCGATGAATTGTGGGTTTATGATCAAGTTTATCTATGAATAATATTTGAATCTTCTCTGAATTCTTTTATGTATGATTGAGTTATCTTTGCAAGTCTCTTCGTATTATCAGTTTGGTTTGGCCTACTAGATTGCTCTTTCTTGCCATGGGAAAAGTGCTTAGCTTTGGGTTCAATCTTGCGGTGTCCTTACCCGATGTGACAGAAAGGGTTGCAAGGCATGTATTGTATTGTTGCCATCGAGGATAACAAGATGGGGTTTATATCATATTGCTTGAGTTTATCCCTCTACATCATGTCATCTTGCTTAATGCATTACTCTGTTCTTATGAACTTAATACTCTAGATGCAAGGCGAGGAGTCGGTCGATGTGTGGAGTAATAGTAGTAGATGCAGTGTGAGTCGGTCTACTTGTTATGGACGTGATGCCTATATACATGATCATGCCTAGATAATCTCATAATTATTAAGCTTTTCTATCAATTGCTCGACAAGAATTTGTTCACCGTAATACTTATGCTATCTTGAGAGAAGCCTCTAGTGAAACCTATGGCCCCGGTCTATCTCTTATCATATTTGCTTTCAATCTACTTTTATTTGCATCTTTACCTTTTGCATCTATATTATAAAATACCAAAAATATATCTATCTTATCTTTATTAGATCTCACTTTCGCAAGTGGCTGTGAAGGGATTGACAACCCCTTTATTGCGTTGGTTGCGAGTTCTTTGTTTGTTTGTGTAGGTGCGTGGGACTTTTGAGGAGCCTCCTACTGGATTGATACCTTGGTTCTCAAAAAGCGAGGGAAATACTTACGCTACTATTGTTACATCACCCTCTCCTCTTGAGGAAAACCAACACAAGCTCAAGGCGTTACAGCAGGCGATGGGACGAATCGACGGAGGGACAACTATATGCCCCCCTCCGAGGCGAGGTGAGCCTCGGCGACAATGAATTGGCGTGCACTGAGGATCCCGTTGAACAAGTTCGCTTTAAGTGACGGCTTATGGCCACGACGAAAAGCCCTGCAAAAAAGCAATGGCTAAAGCCTTAGACCAAGATTTGCTCCACGAGACAGATGGACCAAGATCCTGGCCACCAAGGAATACGGACTCGACCGCCCCGTCAAGGGGTACCCAAGACACAACCCACTACCTCAACCTAAGAAGGAGAACATAAAGCCCACACCCCGACGTCAATATACCACGGTCCGGGACAATACGCATGAAACAAGAGGCAGCATCCACAAACCTCGACGCAATAGTCATAAACGTCAAGTCAAGGAAGTTGGTGCCGAATTCAGTGGCCCCCAGTCCGATCAGCGGAAAAAGAACAGCTCAAGCCCATCCGGCCCAAGCAACATACTTGATCAACCATGTGAAATTCATGGTACCCCTAGAAGGGCGGCAAAGCACACCAATAGAGAATGCCGGATCCTCAAAGTAAAACAGTCGGTCATGCACCGGAAACAATGAAAGAAGGTTTTCAAACAACGAAAGACCAACCAAACATGGCAAAATCAAAAGAAGATCCTCCACGATTACAAAATGCGGCGATCTTTCCGATCACATCATTGTCAGGACAACATCAACCATAGCAATTTAATTGCACTCACTATCGGCCCGATAGTCCGGGGCTCCATCTCACGAGCCCCCAGAATCATAAAACTATTAATAACATCTTTTAAAGATGCTAGTGCAAAGGCCAAGCTTTATTGGCCCACCACTCAAATGGTTGTCTTAGATCACCAAACAAAAACCACGGCGAAGAATAAGTCTTTGACCTTTGTCCCCTTATCTGATAATTACCACATACTAACGGAGGACGAATCCACGTTGGCTAAATTCAGCGAGGTACAACATTAAACCAGTCCTGTGCGACATAGTCACAATTATGGGCAAGGCGAACCCCACCCTTAGGTGGAAATCATACCCTTGATGGAATAGTGAGTCGTGCATGTTTATCAATTTTGATCCGGCAGCCAACTACCGGACACCAATTGAGAGTCCGAGATACTTTATGGCATGATAGCCTGGTTCAGCAGAATCGATCGAACACCACCAGGTTCAACCACAATAGGGCATGCAGCTGCCTTCAAGCATTTGTCTTCTGATTAACTTTGGCGCGAGCAGGGATGGCGGCGTGGAATCAGCTTCGGACACACAAGGCGTGAACACATAAATAAATCCGCCCCCCAAAGGAGGCAGTCAGGATACACTTCGATCACACACAACCTCCTCCATCCGGCCACGGCATGTGTTCCGCTAAAACACCTCTTTTCATAATCATAAACCGTACTCATATGCATGGACATGTCATCCTACTATAGTCACGTGAGCTTAAATAACACTTACGGCTGTCATTCTTCATTGACACCATTTTTTTGCCATAAGCGGCACCCGTACATCGTATTATGCCTCACTATGCGGGGGCTTCATAATACTCATAATCTGACAACAAAGTCCAGCCACCTTTTTAGTCGCTCGGCTCCCGAACTTATAGCATTATATGCATCGACTCGAATCATGTCTTGGGTCATTAGTTGGGTTTGCCCGGCTCCCATGTTTTGGTACCTTCGTTCCGCTCTATCGGCTAAGGTAGCGCGGGAGAACTCTGCAATTGTGTCCGGTTCTTAGGACGAAAGCACCTCGATAGAAAGCCAAAAACCGAAGTGTCATGATCGTCGAGAGCTGGTCGGCGTATTCAGAGGTTGTAAAATCTTTAAAGATTTACTCCGCATAATGCCATTATAAATGCAAAGTCGACGGATCGAGTCTTCCGATCGGGCGCCAATAGAGCCCCTAATACGGTCTTCTCGAACACCTGTGGGCTGCGCCCTCCATACTCGAATTCCTATGGCTAAGTGAGAATGATAAAGCCCTATAGTGCGATTGTCACGGTTCGTGGTGAGAACACCTCCTTAAAAGGACCCAACAATAGGATAAAGAGTGTTCAGGAATGTCCCGAACACCCCCGTACTTTTCACGTGGGGGCAGAAGCCGACGACTGGCCAACTCTCAGGTTTTATATACACTAAACGGCCCACCGGGAAGAACAAATGTTCACATAAACATGCAAAAAATAATAAAAGTGCCATTATCCCGCATTACAAAGAATGGCACGACTACCTTCGAGGAAATATAGTGTCTTTGGTACAGCGATCCGCCATAAGCGGGCTCCTTCAGGACACCTTCATAGTATAACTTCGGGCTTGCGATGCTCCTTACCCTCGGTGGTCCCTCGATCATCGCTTCTCGGCATCAAGCTTCCCCTGTGCACCTTCGCATGGGCAAAGACGCCATCTGGCGCACCCTCTATGCAAACCGATCGCTTAATGACAGGCGAAGGCAAGCACCAACAATCCGCTTCACGAGTCGAAGAATGGCGCTTGGAATTGGCTCATGCGGCCATGCCAAAGACAACCAAGTCCTTCATGGCTAGTTCGGGCCTTTGGTGCGATTCGACCAGTTGCTTGTTGATCGATAAAGGCGCCGGATAATTGACTCAAATACTCGACCAGAAATCCTTCTCATGAGACTTCTTCTCCTCGATCTACGGTAGAATTGGGCAGCATCGATATGCTCTGCAGAGGCAGGTCTGCAAACACGCTGGAGAAACAAAAATTGACTTGTCGCTAGAGCCCCATTACTATGAAAAAATGGCCTTGAGTACACAAGGCCTACTACCACAACCTTCCGTGCCTCCACTAATGTCCTTGAGCACCTCGGGCTTCTTCGAGCATCCTCCGTGGCTTGGAGAGCTTGGGAGAGTTCGGATTATTTCCGACTAAACTCTGCTCCAAGGCCTCACTTTTCTTCACGGCCTCCCTGGAGCTCTCGCTCGGCTTCAATGACCGGCCTCGTGTTTCTCACGAAGAGCTTGCTTTCGGCGGGCAGCCTTCTCGTTAGCTTTCAACAGAACCTTCTTTAGTGCCTCAAATTATTTTCGCTCCTAGAAACATACAATACAAATATTTTAATCGAGCAACTACTCATTCATGCGAATTCAGAGACAAGGTTTGACACACCTTGCTTGTCCTCCATTGCTTCTTCACACGCCAAGTTCCTCTTGGCCCGTTCAGACTTCTGCTTTAGTCTGGACACCTCCGCGATATGAGCGGGCGGTCGCCTCTCTGAGCGCATGTTTTCAAACAAAAGGATACACGTCATTAACAGGAGTCTCCTACAAAGCGGATGATTTGATCCCCGTCCGCTTTCTCTCTCTTTGGCGGGCGATTACATCGAGGCTACTACTCATACTGTGACAATCTCCAAAAGGTTTCTAAAAACATACCTCAAAGCCCTTTATAAGGCCAAGGTAGGACTCATTCGATCCGCTTTGGTGGTTCAATCTTTCAATCACCGCACCCATGAGGGTCCGATGTTCATCGACAATAAACGCGCTCCTTAAGCGGCTGCCGATAAAACGCCCAGTGGCTCTGCTGACAAAGGTTCTTTGGTGGGTAGGCAAGCCTCCCCGTCAAGGTGGTTGCTACTTGCGATCTGGAGCTTTAAAGGTCTCGGGACCGTGTCCCCTGCGGTCAAACTTGAGACCGCCCGCCGTCGACACGCCCGGAGCCGATGCTCCCATGTGTCGGCCCGAGGATATGCCCCCCTGGTCCGGGTCCCGCTGAGACGACACCTCGGTGTCGCGCCTAGGCTTCGGGGAAGGGGCCTCTGGAGGCGTCTCGCTCGCCAGGGCATCTGAGCTCAGCGAATCCTACGATGAGGACTGTCCGGGCTGGGCTGCACAAAATATGGCGACAGTTAAAACTACTACATTCTAATGACCTTGGGCACGTAGGTGTGTGCAGGTTTCGTATACTTACGATTTTACCAGGGGCTGGAACCTGGGATCCCACTCCGGGCTACTATCAACAGCCGTGGTGGACGCCTCTGGAAGGGAGCCTTTCCCCCTCTTTGGTGATTCGGCCTCCAGGGATGAGGAAGCAGTCCTTTTCTTCCCTTTGGGGACTTCGTCTCCTCCTCCTCCTCTTTGTCTTTGGAGGAGGGATGGTCGCTGGAGTCTTCGGATTTTGCGTCCGAAGCATCGCGACGACAAAGGCCACTCTGGGTCTTCTTGACCTTCTTCTTCGGCGCCTCGTAAGGCGCTGGGACTAGCATCTTCGTCAGAAGAGGTCCAGCCAGTTCCTCCGGCAGCAGGGCAGGACAGTGTATCCGCTCCACCTTTTTTATCCATCCCTGGGGTTATTGTAAAGCATGATAAAAGCGTCTCCCTCGGGACATGCCAAGCTGAAGCATGGATGGATGGAGCACAGGCAATGACTTCATCGGACTTGCAGTGGGATAGTTGATACCACGATCCTCGGCGAGTCTGCCATGGTTTGCCGGACTTAAAGAGCACCTTCGAGATATCCTTGTGGGAGCCATAGAGCTCCGAAAGGTCAGGTGCTCGGTTGGGTTGTATTCCCACAAATTGCGGGCTCGACACGAAAAGGGAGAACGAGGCGAACTAACATCACCGACTACGTTGGCGAGTTTGACATCCTTATCGACCACACAGGGCCAGCGCATTTGGAAGCGGTGGCAGCTCATCGGACGAGACCGATTCAGACCCTTCTCGGGCCGGGGCGTGAGCTGCGGTGGGGCTCGGATCTGAACTTCGAGCAACAGCCCGCTTTTGCTGTCACAATTCGGTGATATAGAACCACTTCTTCTTGCCACTCCTTGATGAGAGTCATTCAAAGGCACCCATCGGCCATACAACCATGGGCATCTTGCTCACCATGGCGCCGCCCGCCTCGGCGTGCTCGCCACTCACCACCTTGGGCTTCACATTGAAAATCTTGACCACGTGGCGAAGTGAGGTGAAGTCGGAGAAAAGCCTCACACGGATTGATGAACATCGTAGATATTAAGGAAAGAATTGGGGGACAGATCATGAAAATCAATCCGTAATAATACATGATACATGACGAATGGGTGAAGGGGAAACCCGAGCCCACGGGCAAATGAGAAATAAACACGACCTCTCGTGGGGCTCAAGTAAGGGACGATCTGTCCCACAGTGGAAGGCGGGCCCGATCTTCTTGGCGGTGCCCGCCTCTGAGCCTTTTGATATCCTTCTCACGGACGGTAGAGGCCATCCATTTGCCTCCGCTTTCTCGATCCGGACATCTTGGAGAACCTCTCTTAGGTGGAGAAGAAGCGTGCTTGGGCGCTAGGGCTCGAGCAGAAGAATGGACTAGCGGAAGGAAAAGGCGTGGGTAAGAAGGAAGAGACCTTATCTCTTTATAGATGCGGTAAAAGCTTTGCGCCTCCCACTTGCTGGTGGAACCGCTCGCTCCCACTCGCCCGCAATTAAGCGGTGCGGTTGGGCTACCCACACCCGTATTGATGAGAATCCCGTAATAAGGGACACACGATCTCTACCTTGGCAAGGCGTGCGAGAGAAACAAATCTCGCAATATGCGTTGTGGTTGGTTGTTATCAGTTTGGTTTGGCCTACTAGATTGCTCTTTCTTGCCATGGGAAAAGTGCTTAGCTTTGGGTTCAATCTTGCGGTGTCCTTACCCGATGTGAGAAAGGGTTGCAAGGCACGTATTGTATTGTTGCCATCGAGGATAACAAGATGGGGTTTATATCATATTGCTTGAGTTTATCCCTCTACATCATGTCATCTTGCTTAATGCATTACTCTGTTCTTATGAACTTAATACTCTAGATGCGAGGCGAGGAGTCGGTCGATGTGTGGAGTAATAGTAGTAGATGCGAGGCGAGTCGGTCTACTTGTTATGGACGTGATGCCTATATACATGATCATGCCTAGATAATCTCATAATTATTCGCTTTTCTATCAATTGCTCGACAGTAATTTGTTCACACACCGTAATACTTATGCTATCTTGAGAGAAGCCTCTAGTGAAACCTATGGCCCCCGGGTCTATCTCTTATCATATTTGCTTCCAATCTACTTTTATTTGCATCTTTACCTTTTGCATCTATATTATAAAATACCAAAAATATATCTATCTTATCTTTATTAGATCTCACTTTACATGAAGTGGTCGTGAAGGATTGACAACCCCTTTATTGCGTTGGTTGCGAGTTCTTTGTTTGTTTGTGTAGGTGCGTGGGACTTTTGAGGAGCCTCCTACTGGATTGATACCTTGGTTCTCAAAAACTGAGGGAAATACTTACGCTACTATTGTTACATCACCCTCTCCTCTTCGAGGAAAACCAACACAAGCTCAAGACGTTGCAACAGGCGATGGACGAATACTGGGAGAGGGACAACTACATGCCCCCCTCCGAAGACGAGGTGAGCCTCGACGACAATGAATTCGGCGTGCCTGAGGATCCCGCGGAACAAGTTCGCTTTAAGTGACGGCTTATGGCCACGACGAAAAGCCTGCAAAAGAAGCAATGGCAGCTTAAAACTGACCAAGATTTGCTCACAGACAGATGGACCAAGATCCTGGCCACCAAGGAATACGGACTCGACCGCCCCGTCAAGGGGTACCCAAGACACAACCCACTACCTCAACCTAAGAAGGAGAACATAAAGCCCACACCCCGACGTCAATATACCACGGTCCGGGACAATACGCATGAAACAAGAGGCAGCATCCACAAACCTCGACGCAATAGTCATAAACGTCAAGTCAAGGAAGTTGGTGCCGAATTCAGTGGCCCCCAGTCCGATCAGCGGAAAAAGAACAGCTCAAGCCCATCCGGCCCAAGCAACATACTTGATCAACCATGTGAAATTCATGGTACCCCTAGAAGGGCGGCAAAGCACACCAATAGAGAATGCCGGATCCTCAAAGTAAAACAGTCGGTCATGCACCGGAAACAATGAAAGAAGGTTTTCAAACAACGAAAGACCAACCAAACATGGCAAAATCAAAAGAAGATCCTCCACAGTACAAAAGTACGGCCGATCTTTCCCGATCACATCGACTGTCCGGACAACATCAACCATAGCAATTTAATTGCACTCACTATCGGCCCGATAGTCCAGGGGCTCCATCTCACACGAGCCCCCGCGGGCATAAAACTATTAATAACATCTTTTAAAAGATGCTAGTGCAAAGGCCAAGCTTTATTGGCCCACCACTCAAATGGTTGTCTTCCGATCACCAAACAAAAACCACGGCGAAGAATAAGTCTTTGACACTGTCCCCTTATACAGTAATTACCACATACTACCGGGACGAACCACGTTGGCTAAATTCAACGGGGTACAACATTAGGCCAGTCCTGTGCGACATAGTCACAATTATGGGCAAGGCCGAACCCCACCCTTAGAGTGGAAATCATACCACTGATGGAATAGTGAGTCGTGCATGTTTATCAAATTTTGATCCGGCAGCCAACTACCCGGACACCAATTGAGGAGTCCGAGATACTTTATGGCATGATAGCCTGGTTCAGCCAGGCTCCGATCAGGCACCCGCAGTTCAACCACAATAGGGCATGCAGCTGCCTTCAAGCATTTGTCTTTACAGATTAACTTTGGCACAGAACAGGACTGGCGACGTGGAATCAGCTCGGACACACAAGGGCAGAAACACATAAATAAATCCGCCCCCCCCCCAAAGGAGGCAGTCCGGATACACTTCAGATCCACACACAACCTCCTCCAGTCCGGCCACGACAGGTTCCGCCAAAAACACCTCTTTTCATAATCATAAACCGTACTCATATGCATGGACATGTCATCCTACTATAGTGCGTAGACTTAAATAACACTTACCGGCTGTCATTCTTCATTGACACCATTTTTTTGCCATAAGCGGCACCCGTACATCGTATTATGCCTCACTATGCCAGGGGCTTCATAATACTCATAATACGGCAACAAAGTCCAGCCACCTTTTTAGTCGCTCGGCTCCCCGAACTTATAGCATTATATGCATCAGCTCCGAATCATGTCTTGGGTCATTAGTTGGGTTTGCCCGGCTCCCATGTTTTGGTACCTTACGTTCCGCTCTATCGGCTAAGGTAGCGCTGGGAGAACTACTGCAATTGTGTCCCGGTTCTGCCGGACGAGCACCTCAGTAGAGAAAGCCAAAAACTGACTGTCATGATACGTCGAGAGCTGGTCAGCTGTTCAAGAGGTTGTAAAATCTTTAAAGATTTACTCCGCATAATGCCATTATAAATGCAAAGTGCGACGGATCAGTCTTCCGATCAGGCGCCAATAGAGCCCCTAGTACGGTCTTCAGAACACCAGGGGCTGCGCCCACCATACTCGAATTCCTATGGCTAAGTGAGAATGATAAAGCCCTATAGTCTGATTGCCTGGTTCGTGGTGAGGAACACCTCCTTAAAAGGACCCAACAATAGGATAAAGAGTGTTCAGGAATGTCCCGAACACCCCCGTACTTTTCACGTGGGGGCAGAAGCCGACGACTGGCCAACTCTCAGGTTTTATATACACTAAACGGCCGCACAGGAAGAACAAATGTTCACATAAACATGCAAAAAATAATAAAAGTGCCATTATCCCGCATTACAAAGAATGGCACGACTACCTTCAGGGAAATATAGTGTCTTTGGTACACTGATCCGCCATAAGGCGGGCTCCTTTCAGGACACCTTCATAGTATAACTCGGGCTTGCGATGCTCCTTACCCTCCGGTGGTCCCTCAGTCATCAGCTTCTCAGCATCAAGCTTCCCCCAGTGCACCTTCGCATGGGCAAACGCCATGCGCGCACCCTCTATGCAAACCGATCGCTTAATGACATCGAGCCGAGGCAAGCACCAACAATCCGCTTCACGAGTCGAAATGCGCTTGGAATTGGCTCCATGAACCACAGCCAGACAACCAAGTCCTTCATGGCTAGTTCGGCCGCCTGGTGCAGTTCGACCAGCTGCTTCAGCTGATCGATAAAGGGCACCGGATAATTCGGCTCCAAATACTACGACCAGAAATCCTTCTCCGCAGACTTCTTCTCCTCAGTACGGTAGAATTGGGCAGCATCTGATATGCTGCGGGGCAGGTCTGCAAACACGCCTGGAGAAACAAGAATTCGGCTTGTCGCTTAGAGCCCCCATTACTATGAAAAAATGGCCTTGAGTACACAAGGCCTTACCAGCCACAACCTTCCGTGCCTCCTGAATGTCCTTCAGAGCACCTCGGGCTTCTTCCCGAGCATCCTCCGTGGCTTGGAGAGCTTGGGAGAGTTCGGATTATTTCCCGACTAAACTCTGCTCCAAGGCCTCACTTTTCTTCACGGCCTCCTGGAGCTCTCGCTCAGCTTCAATGACCCTGGCCTCGTGTTTCTCACGAAGAGCTTGCTCGGCGGCAGCCTTCTCGTTGGCTTCAGCCAGAACCTTCTTTAGTGCCTCAAATTCGGCACTCGCTCCTAGAGCATACAATACAAATATTTTTAATCAGGCACAACTACTCATTCATGCCGAATTCAGGACAAGGTTTCGACACACCTTGCTTGTCCTCCAATTGCTTCTTCACACGGCCAAGTTCCTCTTCGGCCCGTTCCAGACTCTGCTTTAGTCTGGACACCTCCGCATTATGAGCGGCGGTCGTCTCTACAGACGCATGTTTTCAAACAAAAGGATACACGTCATTAACCGAGTCTCCTACAAAGCGGATGATTTGATCCCCTGTCCGGCTTTCTCTCTCTTTCGCCGGGCAGTGCATCAGGGGCTACTACTCATACTGTGACAATCTCCAAAAGGTTTCTAAAAACATACCTCAAAGCCCTTTATAAGGCCAAGGTAGGACTCATTCAGTCCGCTTTCGGCGGACTGAATCTTTTCAATCACCGCACCCATGAGGGTCCGATGTTCATCGACAATAAACGCGCTCCTTAGCGCTGTCGATAGGCCGCCCGGCAGCTCTGCTTGGACAAAGGTTGCTGGTGGAGTAGGCAAGCCTCCCCCCGTCAAAGGTGGTTGCTCGCCCGATCCTGGAGCTTTAAAGGTCTCCAGGACCGTGTCCGCCTGCGGTCCAAACTTGAGACCGCCCCCGCCGTCGACACGCCCGGGAGCCGATGCTCCCATGTGTCCGGCCCCAGGGATATGCCCCCCTGGTCCGGGTCCCGCTGAGACGACACCTCGGTGTCGCGCCTAGGCTTCGGGGAAGGGGCCTCTGGAGGCGTCTCGCTCGCCAGGGCATCTGAGCTCAGCGAATCCTACGATGAGGACTGTCCGGGCTGGGCTGCACAAAATATGGCGACAGTTAAAACTACTACATTCTAATGACCTTGGGCACGTAGGTGTGTGCAGGTTTCGTATACTTACGATTTTACCAGGGGCTGGAACCTGGGATCCCACTCCGGGCTACTATCAACAGCCGTGGTGGACGCCTCTGGAAGGGAGCCTTTCCCCCTCTTTGGTGATTCGGCCTCCAGGGATGAGGAAGCAGTCCTTTTCTTCCCCCCCCCCTGCGGGGGACTCGTCTCCTTCCTCCTCCTCTTTGTCTTTGGAGGAGGGATGGTCGCTGGAGTCTTCGGATTTTGCGTCCGAAGCATCGCGACGACAAAGGCCACTCTGGGTCTTCTTGACCTTCTTCTTCGGCGCCTCGTAAGGCGCTGGGACTAGCATCTTCGTCAGAAGAGGTCCAGCCAGTTCCTCCGGCAGCAGGGCAGGACAGTGTATCCGCTCCACCTTTTTTATCCATCCCTGGGGTTATTGTAAAGCATGATAAAAGCGTCTCCCTCAGGACATGCCAACTGAAGCATGGATGGATGGAGCACAGCAATGACTTACCGGACTTGCAGAGTGGGATAGTTGATACCCACGATCCTCGGCGGAGCCCGGCCATGGTTTGCCGGACTTAAAGAGCACCTTCCAGATATCCTTGTGGGAGGAGCCATAGAGCTCCCGAAAGGTCTGGTGCTCGGTTGGGTTGTATTCCCACAAATTGCAGGCTCGACACAGGAAAGGGAGAACCAGGCGAACTAACATCACCTGGACTACGTTGACGAGTTTGACATCCTTGTCGACCACACTCTGGACGCGCATTTGGAGCAGTGACAGCTCATCGGACGAGGACCAGTTCAGACCCTTCTCGGGCCAGGACGTGAGCTGCAGTGGGGCTCCGGATCTGAACTCAGGAGCAACAGCCCGCTTTTTGCCGCGCGGTTCGGTGATATAGAACCACTGCTGCTGCCACTCCTTGACAGAGTCATTCAAGGCACCCATCGGCCATACAACCATGGGCATCTTGCTCACCATGGCGCCGCCGCACTCGGCGTGCTCGCCACTCACCACCTTGGGCTTCACATTGAAAATCTTCAGCCACAGGCCGAAGTGAGGTGAAATTCGGAGAAAAGCCTCACACACGACGATGAACATCGAGATATTAAGGAAAGAATTGGGGGACAGATCATGAAAATCAATCCCGTAATAATACATGATACCGCGAACGAATGGGTGAAGGGGAAACCCGAGCCCACGGGCAAAATGAGAAATAAACACGACCCTCTCGTGGGGCTCCGAAGTAGGGACGATCTGTCCCACCAGCGGAAGACGGTGGCCGATCTTCTTGGCCAGGTACCCGGCCTCTCAGAGCCTTTTGATATCCTTCTCCTGGACGGTAGAGGCCATCCATTTGCCTCCTGCTCTGGATCCGGACATCTTCGGAGAACCTCTCTTAGGTGGAGAAGAAGCGTGCTTGGGCGCTAGGGCTCGAACAGAGGGGAATGGACTAGCGGAAGGAAAAGGCGTGGGTAAGAAGGAAGAGACCTTATCTCTTTATAGATGCGGTAAAAGCTTTTGCGCCTCCCCACTTGCCTGGTGGAACCCGCTCGCTCCCCACTCGCCGCAATTAGCGGTGCGGTTGGGCTACCCACACCCGTATTGATGAGAATCCCGTAATAAGGGGACACGATCTCTGCTTCGGCAAGACGTGCAGAGGAAACCGTCTCGCAATATGCGTTGTGGTTGGTTGTGGGAAAACGGTCCGAATAATGACTCGAACGTAGTGTCATGTCACGTTGTCTAAAGTTGTCAGCAGATTACATTTGTGGAATAACATTCTCTCTACGGTGGCATGTGAAGATCATCTCATAGATCCGGACACGATTTAAGTGTTCGATAACTACTTTGGAGTATTCGAAGATGGAACCCGCCTTGCAATGCCGAAGACAGAGCTATGGCGGACTCATCATCATTGAAGCTGGTTAGGGAGCTCTTGAGGAGTCTGGATTAGGGGTATCCGGACAGGTGGACTATATACTTTGTCCGGACTATTGGAGCATGAAGATACAAGACTCAAGACTTCGTCCCGTGTCCGGATGGGACTCTCCTTTGCGTGGAAGACAAGCTTGGCGATCCGGATATTATATTTCCTTCTTTGTAACCGACTCCATGTAAACCCTAGCCCTCTCCAGTGTCTATATAAACCGGAGAGTTTAGTCCTTAGAGACAGAATCATAATCATCATAGGCTAGCTTCTAGGGTTTAGCCTCTACGATCTCGTGGTAGATCAACTCTTGTAATACCATATCATCAATATCAATCGAGCAGGAAGTAGGGTTTTACCTCCATCGAGAGGGCCCGAGCCTGGGTAAAACATCGTGTCCCTTGCCTCCTGTTACCATCAGCCTTAGACGCACAGATCGGGACCCCTACCCGAGATCCGCCGGTTTTGACACTGACAGTCCTCCCTTTTGAGGTAGTGTTCCCACTATTCCCTCTATAATTTCATGCGCAATACTAGGATCAATTTCAATGAAATTTCCCTTGGCAATGCAATCCAAGAGTTGTCTATGCGTCATGTTTAGCCCAACATAAAAATTGCGAAGAAGAATTCTAAAGTTCACCTCCAGGGTGCACTTGCGATAAGATTCCATCATCCTATACCAAGCATCTTTTAAGTTTTCTCCTTTCCTTTGCTTGAAGTGAAGAACTTCAAACTTGGGAGACATAGGAGCAGATAAGGAACTAGCCATAACGACAAGGTAAACGGACTAACACACGAGCAAACGAAAAAAGGCAAGTGAAAAGAGAGGAGGCGATTGGGAAAGGGAGGGCGAATAAAACGGCAAGAGTGAAGTGGGGGAGAGGAAAACGAGAGGCAAATGGCAAATAATGTAAATGCGAGGGAGATGAGTTTGTGATGGGTACTTGGTATGTCTTGACTTGGCGAAGACCTCCCGGCAGCGGCACGAAATCCTTCTTGCTACATCTTGAGCTTGCGTTGGTTTTCCTTGAAGAGGAAAGGGTGATGCAACAATAGTAGCGTAAGTATTTCCCTCAGTTTTGAGAACCAAGGTATCAATCCGATGAGGAGGCTCCTCAAAAGTCCCACGCACCTACACAAACAAACAAAGAACTGCAACCAACGCAATAAAGGGGTTGTCAATCCCTTCACGGCCACTTTGAAAGTGAGATCGATAGAGATAGTATGATAGGATAAATATATTTTTGGTATTTTATAATATAGATGCAAAAATTAAAGATGCAAATAAAAGTAGATTGGAAGCAAATATGATAAGAGATAGACCCGGGGGGCATAGGTTTCACTAGTGGCTTCTCTAAAGATAGCATAAGTATTACGGTGGGTGAACAAATTACTGTCGAGCAATTGATAGAAAAGCGAATAATTATGAGATTATCTAGGCATGATCATGTATATAGGCATCATGTCCGTGACAAGTAGGCCGACTCACCTGCATCTACTACTATTACTCCACACATCGACCGACTCACCTTTGCATCTAGAGTATTAAGTTCATAAAAACGAGTAACACATTAAGCAAGATGACATGATGTAAAGGGATAAACTCATGCAATATGATATAAACCCCATCTTTTTATCCTCGATGGCAACAATACAATCGTGCCTTGCAACCCTTTCCATCCTTTGGTAAGGACACGCAAGATTGAACCCAAAGCTAAGCACTTCTCCCATGGCAAGAAAGATCAATCTAGTAGGGCAAACCAAAGCGATAATTGAAGAGACTTGCAAAGATAACTCAATCATACATAAAAGAATTCAGAGGAGATTCAAATATTTCTCATAGATAAACGATCATAAACCCACAATTCATCGGATCTCGACAAACACACATAAAAAGAGTTTACATCGAATAGATCTCCACAAGAGAAGGGAGAACATTGTATTGAGATCAAAAAGAGAAAAGAAGCCATCTAGCTAATAACTATGGACTGAGGAGTGTGGTAAACTACTCACAACTCGTCGGAGGAGCCATGGTGTTGATGTAGAAGCCCTCCATGGTCGATTCCCCTCCGTGAGGCCGACGAAGGCTCCAAGATGGGATCTCGCGAATCTGAAGGATTCTGACGGTGGAAATTGTGTTTCGTTGGCTCCTGGATGTTTTGAGTGCGTGAGGCTTATATAGGAGGAAGAAGTTCGTCGATGGCCGCTCGAGGGGCCCACGAGATAGGGGGCACGCCCTGTAGGGGGGGCTCCCTACCCTCTCGTGGCCGCCTCGGCTGCTTCTTGACTTGCACTCCAAGTCCCCTGGATCACGTTCGTTCCAAAAATCACGCTCCCGAAGGTTTCATTCCGTTTGGACTCCGTTTGATATTCCTTTTTCTCCAAAATACTGAAATAGGCAAAAAAACAGCAATACAGGCTGGGCCTCCGGTTAGTAGGTTAGTCCCAAAATGATATAAATGTGTAAAATAAAGCCCATAAACATCCAAAATGGGTAATATAATAGTATGGAACAATCAAAAATTATAGATACGTTGGAGACGTATCATTTTCCCCATAAACAAATCATAAAACATGGGTCGGACAATGTGTCAAACACAGAGCGCAAGGGGCAGCCTGAGAGTTGCCGGACGTACCGCGGTGGCATCTGGGCAAGCAACGACGTCCCCGGCGGCGAGCACAGGAGAGAGGACTATTGTACCGGCCCTGATGGTGCAGAGGGTCAGAACAGCTGTAGAGGAAGGGTCAGAACAGCTGCAAAATAAAATTCAGCCCGCACGCTCAAATAGGCGCATATATAGTCTAGAAAAGTTCAAATGTTCAAATGTAGTAGATAGTTCTAATCCAAAAAATTCAAATATTATACTCCAACATCGTTGTCTCCTTTAACCACCCACGGATATTCAATCAGATCTCCCTTCAATTGCTCGTGAGTTTCCCGATGCCGAATTTGTTGATGCATTTGAACAAACTCTTCAAATGTGGCTGAATTCTAGTTTGGAAGTTCGATAGGATCACCCATGTTCTCAAATTCAAGACCTGCTAAAACATCCTCACCCTCATCCTCCAAGATCATGTTGTGCATGATCACACAACATGTCATCACCCGCCACACAAGGTCTCCTGATCCCATTGTTTAGCAGGTCCACGAACATCTGCAGAACGTGCCTACTGAACTCCAAATGTCCTCTCAACATCCTTTCTATCTGCTTCTTGTTTTTTTGCCAGAGTGAGACTTTTTGTGGCCAATTTAATTAGAGATGGTGTTGACAAAGATAGCCCATGGAGGATAGATACCGTCAACTAGATAGTAGCCCATGTTGCACTCATGCCCATTGGTTGTATGGTGGCAAGGAGGAGCTTTTCCCCAGTCGCCTAACAAACAATGGTGATTGCTGCAACACATTGATATCATTGTGAGACCAGAACATGCTAAAAAAACCATGCTAAATCCATATATTCTATGATGCAACTGCTTCAAGAATAATGGTGAGCTTCTAAAATGGCCGTGATATTGCCCTTGTAAAACTTTTGGGCAGTTCTTTCATTTTCAATGCATGTAGTCAAGAGATCCAAGCAAACATGGTCGCCCTCTTGCTTTTGAGATTGCCAAGGTCCTCTCGGTGTCTGCGACAATTGGTTCTCTCAGGTACCCGGGGTCCAAACACAACCCTTCCCACAACCGTGCACTTCTGGTAACCAAATAACCCAATCTTCCCACAACATCCTTCTTCAATATGAAATAGTCATCAAAGGACCAGACGCCATGGTAGAGATGATCAAAGACATTTTTGCGCATCCCAAAGCATCGGCGAAAATTGTCAGTGAAGAGGGCATCATGGGCAAAGTAGTCGTCCATCAACGTCAAATGGACATGCGCTATGTTGCGGCTGAGCACTCAACAACCCTTGGTTGATCCCTTGAAATTGAGAACATATTCTTCCACACGCTTCGCATCTGCAAGAACTGGCTGCATCATCACCATCTCATCCGGTAGTCCTCCTTGTCGGACTAGCCGTTGGACGACTCAACATTGTGCTTGTATACATACTCCATATCCGAATTCATTGCGTCAAAGAAGATGTTGGGGAACGTAGTAATTTCAAAATAATTTCCTACGCACACGCAAGATCATGGTGATGCATATCAACGAGAGGGGAGAGTGTTGTCTCGTACCCTCGTGAGACCAAGCGGAAGCATTGACTTAGCGTAGAGGAAGTAGTCGTCGTCTTCCGGTCCAACCGATCCAAGCACCGTTACTCGGTACCTCCGAGTTCTTGACACACGTCAGCTCGATGGCGCACCCGAACTCCGATCCAGCAGAGGTGCGGGAGGAGTTTCGTCGACCGACGGCGTGGTGGCGATCTTGATGTTCAACCGTCGCAGGGCTTCGCCTAAGCCCCGCTACAATATGACCGAGGTGCAATATCGTGGAGGGGGCACCGCACACGGTTAAGGAATGATCACAAAGATCAACTTGTGTCTATGGGGTGCCCCCCCCCGCCCCCGTATATAAAGGAGGGAGGGAGGAGGGGGCCGGCCTAAGGGGGAGGCGCGCCCTAGGAGGGGCAAACCTACTCCAAGTAGGTTTGGCCCCCCTTTCCTATTAGGAGTAGGAGAGGGAAGGAAGAGAGGGGAGGAAAGAAGTAAAGGGGGGCCGGCCCCCTCCCAATTCGGATTGGCCTTGGGGCGCCCCCTCCTTCTCCTTCCTTCTACCTTCCACTAAGGCCCAATAAGGCCCATATACTTACCGGGCGGTTCCGGTAACCTCCCGGAACTCCGGTATAATCCCAATCTCGTCCGGAACCTTTCCGGTGTCCAAATATATCCGTCCAATATATCAATCTTTATGTCTCGACCATTTCGAGACTCCTCGTCATGTCCGTGATCACATCGGGACTCGAACAACTTCGGTACATCAAAATACATAAACTCATAATGAAAGCATCGCCGAAACCTTAAGCGTGCGGACCCTACGGTTCGAGAACAATGTAGACATGACCGAGACACGTCTCGGTCAATAACCAATAGTTGGACCTGGATGCCCATATTGGTTCCTACATATTCTCTGAAGATCTTTATCGGTCAAACCGCATAACAACATACGTTGTTCCCTTTGTCATCGGTATGTTACTTGCCCGAGATTCGATCGTCGGTATCAATACCTAGTTCAATCTCGTTACGGCAAGTCTCTTTACTCGTTCGTAATACATCATCTACTTAACTAACTCATTAGTTGTAATGCTTGCAAGGCTTAAGTGATATGCATTACCGAGAGGTCCCAGAGATACCTCTCTGACATTCAGAGTGACAAATCCTAATCTCGAAATACACCAACTCAACAAGTACCTTCGGAGACACCTGTAGATCACCTTTATAATCACCCAGTTACGTTGTGACGTTTTGGTAGCACACAAAGTGTTCCTCCAGTAAACGGGAGTTGCATAATCTCATAGTCATAGGAACATGTATAAGTCATGAAGGAAGCAATAGCAACATACTAAACGACCGGGTGCTAAGCTAACGGAATGGGTTATGTCAATCAGATCATTCAACTAATGATGTGATCTCATTAATCAAATAACAACTCTTTGTTCATGGTTAGGAAACATAACCATCTTTGATTAACAAGCTAGTCAAGTAGAGGCATACTAGTGACACTCTGTTTGTCTATTTATTCACACATGTATTATGTTTCCGGTTAATACAATTCTAGCATGAATAATAAACATTTATCATGATATAAGGAAATAAATAATAACTTTATTATTGCCTCTAGGGCATATTTCCTTGATCTCCCACTTGCACTAGAGTCAATAATCTAGATTACATAGTAATGATTCTAACACCCATGGAGTCTTGGTGTTGATCATGTTTTGCTCGTGGAAGAGGCTTAGTCGGCGGTCGCAACATTCAGATCCGTATGTATCTTACAAATCTCTATGTCTCCCACGGACTAGATCCGGATGGAATCGAGCGTCTCTTGATGTGCTTGGTTCTCTTGTGAAATCTGGATTCCTTCGCTAAGGCAATTGCTCGATATTGTCACAAAAGATTTTCATTGGACCCGATGCACTAGGTATGACACCTAGATCGGATATGAACTCCTTCATCCAGACTCCTTCATTGGCTGCTTCGAAGCAGCTATGTATTCCGCTTCACCGTAGATCCGCCACGGCGCTTTGCTTTGAAGCGCACCAATGAAAGCTCCACCGTTTAATGTAAACACGTATCCGGTTTGTGATTTAGAATCATCCGGATCGGTGTCAAAGCTTACATCAGCGTAACCATTTACGATGAGCTCTTTGTCACCTCCATATCGAGAAACATATCCTTAGTCCTTTCCGGTACTTGGGATGTTCTTGACCGCTGCCTTGATGATCCACTCTGCATTACTTTGGTACCTCCTGCTAAACTTATAGCAAGGCACACATCAGTCAGTACACAACATTGCATACATGATAGAGCCTATGGATGAAGCATAGGAACATTTTTCATTTTCTCTCTATCTTCTGCTGTGGTGGGGCTTTGAGTCTTACTCAACTTCACACCTTGCAATACATGCAAGAACCCTTTCTTTGCTTGATCCATTTTGAACTTCTTCAAAACTTTGTCAAGGTATGTGCTTTGTGAAAGTCCAATTAAGCGTTTTGATCTATCTCTATAGATCTTAATGCCCAATATGTAAGCAACTTCACGAGGTCTTTCATTGAAAAACTTTTATTCAAGTATCCCTTTATGCCATCCAGAAATTCTATATCGTTTCCAATCAATAATATGTCATCCACATATAATATTAGAAATGCTCTGAGCTCCCACTCACTTTCTTGTAAATCTGAGGCTTCTCCAAAAGTGCAGTATAAACCCAAATGCTTTGATCACACTATCAAAGCGTTTATTCCAACTCGAGAGGCTTGCACCGATCCATAAATGGATCGCTGGAGCTTGCACACTTTGTTAGCTCCTTTTGGATCGATAAAACCTTCGGTTGCATCATATACAACTCTTCCTCCGAAATCCATTCAGAATGCGGTTTTACATCCATTTGCCAAATTTCATAATCATGAAATGCGGCAATTGCTAACATGATTGAGACGGACTTAAGCATCGCTTCTGGTGAGAAGGTCTCATCGTAGTCAACCCCTTGAACTTGTCGAAAACTTTTTGCAACAAGTCGAGCTTTGTAAACAGTAACATTACCGTCAGCGTCAGTCTTCTTCTTGAAGATCCATTTATTCTCAATTGCTTGCCGACCATCGGGCAAGTCAACCAAAGTCCATACTTTGTTCTCATACATGGATCCCATCTCAGATTTCATGGCTTCAAGCCATTTTGCGGAATCTGGGCTCACCATCGCTTCTTCATAGTTCGTAGGTTCATCATGATCTAGTAGCATGACTTCCATAATAGGATTACCGTACCACTCTGGTGCGGATCTTACTCTGTTTGACCTACGAGGTTCTGTAGTAACTTGATCTGAAGTTCTATGATCATCATCATCAACTTCCTCACTAGTTGGTTTTGACGTCACAGAAACCGGTTCCTGTGATGTATTATTTTCCAACAAGAGAGTAGGTATAGTTACCTCATCAAGTTCTACTTTCCTCCCACTCACTTCTTTCGAGAGAAACTCCTTCTCTAGAAAGGATCCATTCTTAGAAACGAATGTCTTGCCTTCGGATCTGTGATAGAAGATGTACCCAACTGTCTCCTTTGGGTATCCTATGAAGACACATTTCTCCGATTTGGGTTCGAGCTTATCAGGTTGAAGTTTTTCACATAAGCATCGCAGCCCCAAACTTTAAGAAAGCGACAACTTTGGTTTCTTGCCAAACCATAGTTCATAAGGTGTCGTCTCAACAGATTTTGATGGTGCCCTATTTAATGTGAATGTGGTTGTCTCTAAAGCATAACCCCAAAAGCGATAGCGGTAAATCTGTAAGAGACATCATAGATCGCACCATATCAAGCAAAATACGATTCGACGTTCGGACACACCATTCTGTTGTGGTGTTCGGGTGGCGTGAGTTCTGAAACTATTCCATATTGTTTTAAGTGTAGACCAAACTCGTAACTCAAATATTCTCCTCCACGATCGGATCGTAGAAACTTTATTTTCTTGTTACGATGATTTTCAACTTCACTCTGAAATTCTTTGAACTTTTCAAATATTTCAGACTTATGCTTCATTAAGTAGATATACCCATATCGCTTAAATCATCTGTGAAGGTGAGAAAATAACGATATCCGCCACGAGCCTCAACATTCATTGGACCACATACATACGTATGTATGATTTCTAACAAATCTGTTGCTCTCTCCATAGTAACGGAGAAGCGGTGTTTTGGTCATCTTGCCCATGAGGCACGGTTCTTAAGTACCAAGTGATTCATAATCAAGTGGTTCCAAAAGACCATCGGTATGGAGTTTCTTCATCGCTTTACACCGATATGACCTAAGCAGCGATTGCCACAAATAAGTTGCACTATCATTATCAACTCTGCATCTTTTGGCTTCAACACTATGAATATGTGTATCACTACTATCGAGATTCATCAAAATAGACCACTCTTCAAGGGTGCATGACCATAAAAGATATTACTCATATAAATAGAACAACCATTATTCTCTCGGTTTAAATGAATAACCGTCTCGCATCAAACAAGATCCGGATATAATGTTCATGCTCAACGCGGCACCAAATAACAATTATTTAGGTCTAATACTAATCCCGAAGGTAGATGTAGAGGTAGCGTGCCGACCGCGATCACATCGACTTTGGAACCATTTCCAGCGCATCGTCACCTCGTCCTTTGCCGGTGTTAAGCAATCCATAGTCCTGTTTGAGTTGCAAATATTAGCAGAACCGATATCAAATACCAGTGCTCTGCGAGCTCTAGTAAGGTACACATCAATAACATGTATATCACATATACCTTTGTTCACCTTGCCATCCTTCTTATCCGCCAAATACTTGGGGCAGTTCCGCTTCCGATGACGATGCGCTTGCGGTAGAAGCACTTTCGATTTGAGGCTTAGGTCGACTTGGGTTTCTTCTCTTGGCAGCAACTTGTTTCTTGTTCTTCTTTAAGTTCCCTTCTTCTTCCCTTTGCCCTTTTCTTGAAACTAGTGGTCTTGTTGACCATCAACACTTGATGCTCCTTCTTGATTTCTACCTCCATGACCTTTAGCATTGCGAAGAGCTCGGGAATCGTCTTATCCATCCCTTGCATATTATAGTTCATCACGAAGCTCTTGTAGCTTGGTGGAAGTGATTGGAGAATTATGTCAATGGCGCTATCATCCGGAAGAGTAACTCCCGGTTGAATCAAGTGATTACAATACCCGGACATCTTGAGTATGTGCTCACTTGCGAACTATTCTCCTCCATCTTGCGGCTATACAACTTATTGGAGACTTCGTATCTCTCAATCCGGGCATTCTTACGGAATATTAACTTCAACTCTGGAACATCTCATATGCTCCATGGCGTTCAAAACATCGTTGAAGACCGGTTCTAAGCCGTAAAGCATGGCACATTGAACTATCGAGTAGTCATCGACTTTGCTCGCGGGACGTTCTTAACATCGTCGGTTGCATCGGCGGCAGGCACTGGCACCAGCGGTGCTTCGGGGCGTAATTTTTACGTCTTTGCAATGAGGATAATCCTCAAATTCTGAACCCGATCCGCGTGGTTGCTACCATCATCTTTCAACTTAGCTTACTCAAGGAGCGCATTAAAATTCAGCGGAACAACGGACGGGCCATTTATCTACAATCAACATAGACAAGCAAGATACTATCGGTACTAAGTTCATGATAAATTTAAGTTCAATTAATCATATTACTTAAGAACTCCCACTTAGGCAGACATCTCTCTAGTCATCTAAGTGATCACGTGACCAAATCAACTAAACCATAACCGATCATCACGTGAGATGGAGTAGTTTTCAATGGTGAACATCTTATGTTGATCATATCTACTATATGATTCACGCTCGACCTTTCGGTCTCCGTGTTAGAGGCCATATCATATGCTAGGCTCGTCAAGTTTAACTTGAGTATTACTGCGTGTGCAAAAGCGGCTTGCACCCGTTGTAGATGAGCGTAGAGCTTATCACACCCGATCATCACGTGGTGTGCAGGCACGACGAACTTTGGCAGCGGTGCATACTCGGGAGAACACTTCTTGATAATTTTAGTGAGAGATCATCTTAAAATGCTACCGTCGATCAAAGCAAGATAAGATGCATAAAGGATAAACATCACATGCAATCAATATAAGTGATATGATATGGCCATCATCATCTTGTGCTTGTGATCTCCATCTCGAAGCACCATCATGATCACCATCGTCACCGGCACGACACCTTGATCTCCATTGCAGCATCGTTGTCATTTCGCCATCTATTGCTTCTCGACTATCGCTACCGCTTAGTGATAAAGTAAAAGCAATTACTGAAGCGTTGCATTTCATACAATAAGCGACAACCATATGGCTCCACGCGATTGCGATAACCGGTACCTCATCAAGTTCTACTTTCCTCCCACTCACTTCTTTCGAGAGAAACTCCTTCTCTAGAAAGGATCCATTCTTAGAAACGAATGTCTTGCCTTCGGATCTGTGATAGAAGATGTACCCAACTGTCTCCTTTGGGTATCCTATGAAGACACATTTCTCGATTTGGGTTCGAGCTTATCAAGTTGAAGTTTTTCACATAAGCATCGCAGCCCCAAACTTTAAGAAACGACAACTTTGGTTTCTTGCCAAACCATAGTTCATAAGGTGTCGTCTCAACAGATTTTGATGGTGCCCTATTTAATGTGAATGTGGTTGTCTCTAAAGCATAACCCCAAAACGATAGCGGTAAATCTGTAAGAGACATCATAGATCGCACCATATCAAGCAAAGTACGACACGACGTTCGGACACACCATTCTGTTGTGGTGTTAGGGTGGCGTGAGTTTGAAACTATTCCATATTGTTTTAAGTGTAGACCAAACTCGTAACTCAAATATTCTCCTCCACGATCAGATCGTAGAAACTTTATTTTCTTGTTACGATGATTTTCAACTTCACTCTGAAATTCTTTGAACTTTTCAAATATTTCAGACTTATGCTTCATTAAGTAGATATACCCATATCTGCTTAAATCATCTGTGAAGGTGAGAAAATAACGATATCCGCCACGAGCCTCAACATTCATTGGACCACATACATCTGTATGTATGATTTCTAACAAATCTGTTGCTCTCTCCATAGTAACGGAGAACGGTGTTTTGGTCATCTTGCCCATGAGGCACGGTTCGCAAGTACCAAGTGATTCATAATCAAGTGGTTCCAAAAGACCATCAGTATGGAGTTTCTTCATGCGCTTTACACCGATATGACCTAAACGACAGTGCCACAAATAAGTTGCACTATCATTATCAACTCTGCATCTTTTGGCTTCAACACTATGAATATGTGTATCACTACTATCGAGATTCATCAAAAATAGACCACTCTTCAAGGGTGCATGACCATAAAAGATATTACTCATATAAATAGAACAACCATTATTCTCTGGTTTAAATGAATAACCGTCTCGCATCAAACAAGATCCAGATATAATGTTCATGCTCAACGCGGCACCAAATAACAATTATTTAGGTCTAATACTAATCCCGAAGGTAGATGTAGAGGTAGCGTGTCGATCGCGATCACATCGACTTTGGAACCATTTCCCACGCGATCGTCACCTCGCCCTTTGCCGTTGTTCGCTAATCCATAGTCCCTGTTTGAGTTGCAAATATTAGCAATGTAACCAAGATCAAATACCCAGTGCTATGCGAGCTCTAGTAAGGTACACATCAATAACATGTATATCACATATACCTTTGTTCACCTTGCCATCCTTCTTATCCGCCAAATACTTGGGGCAGTTCCGCTTCCAAAGGACTACCGCTTGCGGTAGAAGCACTCGATTTGTGCTTAGGTCCCGACTTGGGTTTCTTCTCTTGAGCAACAACTTGTTTGCTGTTCTTCTTTAAGTTCCCTTCTTCTTCCCTTTGCCCTTTTCTTGAAACTAGTGGTCTTGTTGACCATCAACACTTGATGCTCCTTCTTGATTTCTACCTCCGCAGCCTTTAGCATTGCGAAGAGCTCGGAATCGCCTTATCCATCCCTTGCATATTATAGTTCATCACGAAGCTCTTGTAGCTTGGTGGAAGTGATTGGAGAATTATGTCAATGACGCTATCATCCGGAAGAGTAACTCCCAGTTGAATCAAGTGATTACAATACCCAGACATCTTGAGTATGTGCTCACTGACAGAACTATTCTCCTCCATCTTGCAGCTATACAACTTATTGGAGACTTCGTATCTCTCAATCCGCATTCTTCCGAATATTAACTTCAACTCTGGAACATCTCATATGCTCCATGACGCTCAAAACATCGTTGAAGACCCGGTTCTAAGCCGTAAAGCATGGCACATTGAACTATCGAGTAGTCATCACTTTGCTCGCCAGACGTTCTTAACATCGTCGCCAGTTGCATCGGCAAGAAGCAGTTCGCACCAGCGGTGCTTCCGGGACGTAATTTTTTCAGGCCGCAATGAGGATAATCCTCGTTATTGAACCCAGTCCGCGTGGTTGCTACCATCATCTTTCAACTTAGCTTACTCAAGGAACGCATTAAAATTCAACGGAACAACAGCACGGGCCATTTATCTACAATCAACATAGACAAGCAAGATACTATC
The DNA here is from genome assembly GCA_021437245.1 of Aegilops speltoides. NCBI lineage: Eukaryota > Viridiplantae > Streptophyta > Magnoliopsida > Poales > Poaceae > Aegilops > Aegilops speltoides. The sequence continues at coordinate 28,965 of JAHHZJ010003465.1, forward strand.
AGGTACTAAGTTCATGATAAATTTAAGTTCAATTAATCATATTACTTAAGAACTCCCACTTAGACAGACATCTCTCTAGTCATCTAAGTGATCACGTGACCCAAATCAACTAAACCATAACCGATCATCACGTGAGATGGAGTAGTTTTCAATGGTGAACATCTTATGTTGATCATATCTACTATATGATTCACGCCGACCTTTCGGTCTCCGTGTTCCGAGGCCATATCTGCATATGCTAGGCTCGTCAAGTTTAACTCGAGTATTCTGCGTGTGCAAAACTGGCTTGCACCCGTTGTAGATGAACGAGAGCTTATCACACCCGATCATCACGTGGTGTCCGGGCACGACGAACTTTGGCAACGGTGCATACTCGGGAGAACACTTCTTGATAATTTTAGTGAGAGATCATCTTAAAATGCTACCGTCAATCAAAGCAAGATAAGATGCATAAAGGATAAACATCACATGCAATCAATATAAGTGATATGATATGGCCATCATCATCTTGTGCTTGTGATCTCCATCTCCAAGCACCATCATGATCACCATCGCCACCGCACGACACCTTGATCTCCATTGCAAAGATCGTTGTCATTTACGCCATCTATTGCTTCTACGACTATCGCTACCGCTTAGTGATAAAGTAAAGCAATTCTGTATGCTTGCATTTCATACAATAAAGCGACAACCATATGGCTCTCGCCATTGCCGATAACTTCGGTTACAAAACATGATCATCTCATACAATAAAATATAGCATCATGTCTTGGCCATATCACATCACAACATGCCTGCAAAAACAAGTTAGACGTCCTCTACTTTGTTGTTGCAAGTTTTACGTGGCTGCTACGGGCTTAAGCAAGAACCAATCTCACCCACGCATCAAAACCACAACGATAGTTTGTCAAGTTGATGCTGTTTTAACCTTCGCAAGGACCGGGCGTATACACTCGGTTCAACTAAAGTTGAGAAACCGACACCGCTAGTCACCGTGTGCAAAGCACGGCGGTAAAACCAGTCTCGCGTAAGCGTCACGCGTAATGTCGGTCCGGCCGCTTCATCCAACAATACCGCTGAACCAAAGTATGACATGTTGGTAAGCAAGATGACTTATATCTCCCACAACTCACTTGTGTTCTACTCGTGCATATAACATCAAACCATAAAACCTGGCTCGATACCCTTGTTGGGGAACGAGTAATTTCAAAAAAATTCCTATGCACACGCAAGATCATGGTGATGCATAGCAACAAGAGGGAGAGTGTTGTCACGCACTCGAGACCAAGCGGAAGCGCTGACGCAACGAGAGGAAGTAGTCGTACATCTTCCCGGTCCAACCGATCCAAGCACCGTTACTCCGGTACCTCCGAGTTCTTGACACACGTACAGCTCGATGACGCACCTCGAACTCCGATCCAGCAGAGGTACGGGGAGGAGTTTCGTCAGCACGACGGCGTGGTGACGATCTTGATGTTCAACCGTCGCAGGGCTTCGCCTAAGCGCCGCTACAATATGACCGAGGTGTAATATCGTGGAGGGGGGCACCGCACACGGTTAAGGAACGATCACAAAGATCAACTTGTGTCTATGGGGTGCCCCTCGCCCCTGTATATAAAGGAGGGAGGGAGGAGGGGGCCGGCCTAGGGGGAGGCGCGCCGTAGGAGGGGCAAACCTACTCCAAGTAGGTTTGGCCCCCCTTTCCTATTAGGAGTAGGAGAGGGAAGGAAGAGAGGGGAGGAAAGAAGGAAAGGGGGGGCCCCTCCCAATTTGGATTGGGCTTGGGGGCGCCTCCTTGCTCCTTCCTCCTCCTTCCACTAAGGCCCAATAAGGCCCATATACTTACCGGGGTTCGGTAACCTCCCTAACTCCCAGATAATCCCAATCTCGTCCGAACCTTTCCGGTGTCCAAATATATCCGTCCAATATATCAATCTTTATGTCTCGACCATTTCGAGACTCCTCGTCATGTCCGTGATCACATCCGAGACTCAACAACTTTTGGTACATCAAAATACGTAAACTCATAATGAAACTCGCATCGAAACCTTAAGCGCAAGGACTTACGGTTCGAGAACAATGTAGACATGACCGAGACACGTCTCGGTCAATAACCAATAGCGGACCTGGATGCCCATATTGGTTCCTACATATTCTACGAAGATCTTTATCGGTCAAACCGCATAACAACATACGTTGTTCCCTTTGTCATCGGTATGTTACTTGCCCGAGATTCGATCGTCGGTATCCAATACCTAGTTCAATCTCGTTACCGGCAAGTCTCTTTACTCATTCCGTAATACATCATCTCGCAACTAACTCATTAGTTGTAATGCTTGCAAGGCTTAAGTGATATGCATTACCGAGAGGGCCCATAGATACCTCTCCGACATTCGGAGTGACAAATCCTAATATCGAAATACACCAACTCAACAAGTACCTTCGGAGACACCTGTAGATCACCTTTATAATCACCCAGTTACGTTGTGACGTTTTGGTAGCACACAAAGTGTTCCTCCGGTAAACGGGAGTTGCATAATCTCATAGTCATAGGAACATGTATAAGTCATGAAGGAAGCAATAGCAACATACTAAACGATCGGGTGCTAAGCTAACGGAATGGGTTATGTCAATCAGATCATTCAACTAATGATGTGATCTCATTAATCAAATAACAACTCTTTGTTCATGGTTAGGAAACATAACCATCTTTGATTAACAAGCTAGTCAAGTAGAGGCATACTAGTGACACTCTGTTTGTTTATTTATTCACACATGTATTATGTTTCCGGTTAATACAATTCTAGCATGAATAATAAACATTTATCATGATATAAGGAAATAAATAATAACTTTATTATTTCCTCTAGGGCATATTTCCTTCAGAAGAAGAGACCAAAAAATTAGCACGTGCATTTCATCGAATGGTTGTCAGGCATGGTGAGTATTGTAGGAGCGGATGGTACCTATCAGCGGTCAGAGGAGAGGTGTGGAACGATGTCGGAGGAGAAGCGGCGTGGAGCCGGGGTGTGCCGTTGGAGGTGACGTACTAAATTTTTGGATTAAGAGATCCTTTGGTACATCATCACAACTTGTGTGATCATGCACACCATGACCATTGAAAATGAGCATGGGAAAGATTTGATTACACCTTCTATGATCTCCATGGAAAAAACGGTGCAGCCGCATAGAAGGCAAGACTGAGTTCGACGCTTTCTTGAGGTGTACCATAACATTAGATATCCCAATACGCATGGAGATCATCAATAATATCTCATGGAGGAGTGGTGTACATGGCATGGGCAACAAGATTGATGAACTATGTTGTATTGTTTGATGAATAATTTGTGTCAGAGTTGATGTTGTGGATTGATGAACTATGTAAGTATTTTGTTGTTGTAGATTGATGGATTTTTTTTTCATTTTTTCACTATTTAATTTGTATTAAATTTATATGAGTTTGATATTAATACGCAGTGCGACTGCTGTTTGAAGAAGAAACATGCAGTGCATCTGCTGTTTTTGTGCTGTTGTTGGAGACGTGGTGTCCAAATTTAGGGTGACTATTAGAGATGCACATTTTTTTGGTGCCCAAAGGACCACCTTTTGCTTCCCTAAATTTTACTCCGAGGATTTTTCGGAACCCTCGAACTGCCTCCTACCCTTTAGATGATATATTTGCTCCTCTAAAAATGTGTGATTTTTAACCGATCAACTAAACTTAACTCTCTAACTTTTTAACACAAAATTCATTTATGTTTGTATCATCGAGTTAAACTTCACTACTCAACTATTTTATTAAACGACATCTTGGTCACATATTTCACCAGTTTTTCGTGAAAAGAACTGATCCAAAGAAAATTATAAGAAAAAATACACACTTCTTTAAGAACACCACTTCCTTGAGTGATTCTACTAGTTGATATCTTCTATTGCCTTCTCGAACTTGCACACTTCTGTCTTGTCTGCCTCCTCAAACTTGGACAATGAGTCCTCTTTAGTCTCATCTCTAGCAACCAATGCACCAACATATCACTATCAACAGATCAATGCACTTTTCTTCCTAGTAGCAAAACTTGCATCTTTTCTATATACATTTTAAGCAAACAATGAGTTTCAAATTGCGGCCAATCCGAAGAACAACTGTACAAAATGGCACTCACTTCGTCCTTTCATACCTGTAGAAAACCCATCTGGGGTGTTTGGGCATGCCCACTACGAGGTGCAGCATCAGCCGCCAACGGTGTTCACACTTGATGACCGGTAGAGGCTCGTTGACGAGCTCCTAGGCTAGGGCCGAGCCCGGCTAACGGGCGTATGTGGCTGTGTCAGCGGTCGGTAAACAGTTGAGATGCGACCGCCGAGAGAAGAAGAACATACACAGAGGCGACGCAGAGCGGTCGAGGTGGTTGCGCGGTTCGGTCCCCGTCGAATCCCTTCAAGACGCGACAACACTGAGGACCGAGTGCGTCGAATCCGGCCATGGGCGTAGATCCGTCAATTTAGGCGTCAACGATGAGAAGGACCGAATCGAGGTGTGGAGAAGCACGCGGGTGCTATGAGGGGTCAATGGTGGCGTGTGGAGTCTGGCAGAGCCAAGTAGGGCGGCATTGGAATGGATGCGACGTGGGGCATGGAGGGTGCAGGTGAGAGGGAAGGGGACTATTTTACTCCACGGATGGGCGACCGAGTATATTTAAGAGTCACGGCAGCCGCCTCTAAATCAAACATTAGGAAGAGACCGGTTAGGTGGAATTTTGAAGGGAAAACCTGAATTTTTACTCGTGTAAAGCTTTACAGGGATCGGTTAGGGGTGCTCTTAGATGCCTACAGTCTGACAAACCCTAACCCCTCGGGCCGATTTCCCCTGGCTCTGGCTCAAGGAGAGCAATGGCGTGGAGCAGGACAGCACACCGGCGCAGCGCCGTCATGCCATTCTTACGCGCCGCGCTCCGCCGCTTCCTCTCCACGGAGTCTTCGGGGTTCCCGAAGCTAAGGAACCTTCCGTACCGACTCCGCCGCGCCGCCGTCCCCGCTGCTCGCACCGCCGTCTCCGACTACCTCATCTCAACGCGCTGCCTCCCCTCCTCCCACGCCGACTCAATCACTGCGCTCGCGCCGTGCTCCCTCCACACCTTCCTCGCCGGCATCCCAGCCGTGCCCAGTACGCTCCCCTCCTCCGACCTCCCCTCCCTCCTCCGCCGCCACCTCTCCTACCATCCGCTCAACGAGCTTCCCTTCTTCCTCGAGTCCATCGGCTTGCCCCCCTCCACCGATTCCGATCTCATGTTCCTCACTGACCATCCGTCCCTCCTCCCCGCCGTTGCTGCGCTCGCGCATTTCGGCTTCCCGTGGTCCCGCCTCGGCCTGCTATTCCCCAATGTCCTCCTCCAAGTCCCTCCCGACCTCATCTCCGCCCGCCTTGTCGCCCTCGAGGAAAGCCTCCGCCCGCTGCCCCGTGCTGCGATTATCGCTGCTTGCCTCTCTTTCCCCTCGCTTATTGAGAACGATCTCTCCAGCAGTGCCCCCCTTGTCGATGATCTTATGAGGGCGTATGGAGGATTGGGTCCGGATTTGGGGGCTAGCAATGACATTGATGTGTTCTTGCGAGTGTGCGGCAGGATGCAGATGTTCTACGATGCTGGGATGAAGGTTGGGAGCATCGGGGGGCTTGTTGGGTGCAATCAGAGGGTCTTTCTTGAGCTTAAGGAGGAGCGGATTGGCGAGAGGTTGAAATTCTTCAAGAGGCTGGGGCTGGCAGGGGAGGAGGCAGGGAGGTTCTTACTGAGCAATCCTGGGGTTTTGGATCTTGATTTTGATGATGTGGTGATCTCAGTGCCAGAGTACCTGAGGAGAGTTGGGTTGGCAGATGACGAGGTTGATGTGGCGGTGAAGAAGCACCCGTATGTGGTTGGGAGGAACAGACTGGAGAACCTCCCTGGTGTGCTGCGTGCAATGGGACTGAGTCATCGATTCCTCGAGAAGATTTCTGGTGGCGGTGAGAGCTTGCGGTATTTATCACCAGATTTTGTCTTGGAGGATGCTAGTTATGATATGGAGGTGGAGAGAGCATTCTCAGACAGAATGGTTAAGGTGAAGGTGGAGATGAATGCACAGCATGTGGACACCAAGCTTGAGTTCTTGAAGAGCATTGGGTATGGTGAGAACAAAAAAACCGCACACATACTTCCTGTTCTGCACAGCACTCGGGAAATGCTGAATGAGCGGTTTGACTACCTCCTGGAAAGAGGGGTGGAGTACAAGATGCTGTGTCGGATCGTGAGTGTGTTCCCAAAGGTGCTGAACCAGGGCAAGGAGATGCTCAATGAAAAGTTGAACTACATGACTCTGGATCTGGGATACTCTTTGGAGTATCTTGATTGCTTCCCAGCATTACTGTGCTTTGATTTGGAGAACCGGGTCAAGCCTAGGTATGCAATGCTTCGGTGGCTCCAAAGTTATGGTCTTTTTAAAAGACCATTAGCGCCTGCAACTGTGCTTGCTAACTCAGAGAAGAGGTTCATTTCCAACCTCTACAATATGCATCCTGCAGCGCCGAAGCTGTGGCTCGAGTGCTTCTCTTCAAGAATACACATGGAATATTACCTCAAGAATATACAGTCCCAGCATCCAGATAATGAATAATTGGGTATTGAATTATATTGGCATGATTATCAGAGCCAGAGGTACAGAGGATTGTCATCTCCAATTTTGTGGCATGCTTTCCCTCAGAAGGTACTTCTGAGTTGTTATATTATATCTTCCCATTGTGCAAAATTCTTTGCTCAGCGTGTTTTAGCTGTAGACACTGGATGTAGGATGAAATGAAATATATCAATTCAATAGCCAACCATGTAATTCAATTTTGCAAAAATTGTGCTGTACATTGTAGCTCTGAGACTAGTTACATTTCCACCCTGTTTAGCGGTTATGTATTTCAAGGAAAGATATTCTGTATTGATCCGAGGTGAAAGACTAGCACTGATAATAATTAACTTTTTGGTTATCGATCGTACCATCATCCTCATATAATTGCATCATGTTGAACTCATGTATAATTCATGATAAGTTCTTCCAAGTGGATGATATTTTCCGGGCTAATCACTCAGCCATGGTATCTTCTCTGGTGACGCAATGGTAAGAATATACTACATTAAACATAGATTGCTCGCTTCTGACAGGAAAAAACCTTGATTTTATTTGTATCTCCCTTCTTAATAGGTGGTGAATAAAGGGGCTTCGCAGCCTCGCAGGGCCATTGCATTTGCGGCCGTTAGGTCTGGTGCTCCCTCTGATCTGAGCTGTCCATTTTTTGCACTGTGTGAGATAAAAGTCCAGCCCACCAGTGGTAGAAAACTCTACCTGCTGCTCAGGCCCCTCCTTTCGTGCTCGTTTCCATTGCTTCGCCACCACCATTCTTCTCCTCCTTCATCCTCTCCCCGTGGTAGGCCGGCGCCGCTGCTGCCTCGTTCCTCTGCTCCTCCCTGTCTGTCAGCCTCCGTCTTGAGCAGGGCACAGTTACCGTATACCGTCTAATCAGAACTGGACTGCATTGGCTGAAAATAACAGGTTAATCACCGCTGAAAACATGTCGACTCTAGATCAGAACACCCCAATCCAGAAAGCCATTGTAGAAGAGTTAAGTCACACTGATCATCATGACTGGTAATTAATGGTGGCAGGACATTCGCTTATTAATGCATTTGAAAAGATTTCTTTTTCTACATCCATTGCCATAACATCTGAATAACTGAATAGCCAGATGTTGAAAGAGATGCAATCTTTTGTCAATACACAAATGTGCTGTTGTGGTTCTTGATTGCTATTAATTGATTGTACCTAATATTGTTGCATGACGTTATGCAAAAAAGAATCAGAAGTAGTTCTGAGTCAAGTGAGGTTTAACATCAGTGATATTTCTATATGATTGCATTTTAAGTTAGCACCCCCTGCTTTAAAAAAATCATTAGCACCTCCTGTTATTTTGATTCATTCACACCTTTCTTTCATTAGTCATAAGTATCTTCTGCCGCTCTAGATTATGGCCAATGGTTATCTATCTATGATACAAGATAGAGTCAAAAGGGACAACATGGTATTCTCTGATACAGGTTCATGGCACCTTGGATTGGATCCATATGGTGCATACCAGGAACAAAAACTTCTTATGGTGCAAAGATTCTAGTGGAGGTATAAATATGTATTTAGCTGCAGAGGTGCGTTTATGTAATTAGTCGGGTATGTACCTTTTCTCTTTCATATCTCACACATCTGTTAACACCTTATATTGTTCCATTTTGTAGGTTGGCTACTCAAGGCGATGCAAGGTTCTCTCTTCCATTACGGGGTTAGCTGCCAGTGCTCACTAATTTTCTCTACCGCAGGTGTGTAAAATCATTTCATTCTTTTGGTTACCATAGCTAAAATTCCTACACCAATTTTGCTATGTAACTCCTGCAGTCCTGCTACTGATGTTATTCTAGCATTAGGCAGAATTTGTATTTTATGATCTCCAGTTCTGATCTATTTACATGCCAGCTTGAATCCCACTTTGTTTTTGTAAGAAATTGCGTACTGTTGGTTGGGCTGAATACATGACAAGACCAACTCCTTTTATTCTGACACATAACTTTGTTTAAAGCATTCTGCTTTTACAAATATAAAGCGTGTCGGCAACTTTGTAGTTACATCAAGTTCTTTTTTGGCGTCTTTAACTGTAAGTTATTTAATCTTCAGGTTTAATTTCACACTTCCACTTCATGCCCCTGCGTCGTCCACTCTTCTAGACTCAACCAATGTTGCGCTGCAGCTGGCCTCACTACCGGATGATTGTAACACCGTTCATCTCCCAGGACAACCCTCCGAGGACTGGTCATCGCCTCTTACCATCACAAGAACTATCCATTCTTTGAGTGATTGCAGGTATTCTACAATATTCATAAAGCTTAATCGAAAACCATAGGTGTGAGGGGTCACCTTTCGAATACATATTGTGATCATTGAAGACTTTCCGTGTAGACTTGGTACTGTTCGCTCTGGTGTTCCATGGCAGTGTGCAACATCTATTGGATGATACAAAATGTGTGTTCCCTGCTCTCTTTTTTCATATGTATCTTCATTTATATAGCATTTCCTGTGTTTCAAAATATTTGGCAGAATGTTCTGTTAAGTTTTGAATAATAAAATCCTAAATAATTTGGATAAAAGATAGCTTGATGTGTGCATGTGTAATAAATCCATATATTATTTTGAGAAATGTTTATATCAATTTATGCTGCATTGTTGCCTTCTAATTTTTAAATCCTTAGTTTTTTAGCCAGACGGGGAGCATGGGCGCAGCGGTAAAGCTGTTGCCTCCAGCAGGTTCGAGTCTTGGTGTAGGGAAAGGCTGCGTACAAAAGACCCAAAGTGGTCAGACCCTTCCCCTGGACCCTGTGCAAGCGGAGCTACTCAGCAACGTGCTCCGGGCTGCCCCTTTTTTTTTAGTTTTTTAGCCAAAACTGTAGAAATTTCTCTTGCTATATTTTCATTGTGTTGTTACTATTACTTATGTTTATATTCTCTTGCTATCCTTTATTTCTAATATCCAGATTGACAACCACTAAAATTTGTACAGATAGTAAAAGTAGCTGTACACACTTAGGTCTTACTCTGCAAGTAACCGAACAAATGAGCATTTGATTTCTTAACTGAAGAAATGACTATTACCATTTTAAATGATTGCAGTTTTCTTCCCTTGGTGGTGCTTATGAAATGGTAACAGCAAAAAACAAGTGACATGAGGCAGAAAGAAGAAGACATTCCTGAGTTGAGATTGCAGGTTGCGCATTACAAATCCCTGCTATCTGAATGTGAAGTCAGGACGAAGTCCAAGGAGGAGCTGCAAAAAAACGACATCCTGCAGGTAACCAAAAAAGGTGATATTTCCTTGCAATTCCTCCTTTGAAGCTAAAGAGTGCACTTTCTTAGGCTGTCATTAGTTTTCACCGGGTCATACCTACCCCCCCCCCTCCCCTCCCCTCCTTTGGGGCTCTCTAGTTGATCTATACTTTAATTGATTTCTTTTATATTTCTGTTAGGAGCACCTTAATGGCAGTTTTCATTTTCAGTGGGCTAATCAAATGCAAGCTATGGGGAACTCAAAGAAGAATGAGGAAAGCCATTTAGACAAAAGGATTCTACTCTATAATACGAGGTTCTGTTTTTCTTTTTGCTGTTTCAGATGAAATTATGGTTTTATAGGGCAAGTAATTTCCTATGTGAGTGGTATTGAAGCTCTTTTAGATATTGGCCCAGTTAAGGTTCGTTTAAAATAGTGGATGCACACATGATTTTTTGTACTTTTCAGAGGTAGAAAGTAAAATATAATGGTTAATTAAAGCTATTCATTAGTGTATACAGTTTCTACTCTCTGCTTCATGACCTAAACAAAGAATACATAATTAGCTTTTGGCTTTAGGTACAATAGCTTGATCTGCGATAGATGGATTGATGTGTCCTGAAAGAAGAGCTGAACGACTGTCAGTTAGCGCATTGTTGTTGTTACTCCGCAATTACCTAGTTGGTATCCAAATAACAAACAGGAAATCTGTGGTTCAAAAACTTAAACCTTTTCCATTATTCAGAGTTAAGAGGATCCTTTTCTAACTGCACCAGAAAATTAGGAAGCTATGAAAAAAAGGAGCTCATTTGTTTTTAGGTTAAAACTGCAAATATTGCAATAAAAAAACAGTTGTAGTTTATAAAAATTACTAACATTGATAAGTGACACTGCATTGATGCCTCTCTTTGCTTTTCTAGAATCTTTCTTTTACTCTAAATTTGGAGGATCTTAGGAGAATTTGTCTTAACTTCCTTATCAATAATGCTCTTCTATTTATGTTTCAGGTCATGGTCTTATCAAAATGAGGAGTGAATTTCGACAACCAGTGCGCCTACATGGGCTAGCACTTCTGATATTCATTTATGGATTTCCTTGCTCCTTTCTTCTGTATTGTGATTGGTACCGGTGGTTTTCTCTATATCAGGCCAGAGTTGTTACTACTTGAAAGTCCATGGTCAGTAATAGCCTCATTCTCTTGATTAACTGCAGATTTATGCTATTCACTGTTGTATTCAGTCAGTCAAGTAACTTATGGTATAATTAATGGGTCTGTCTAGGGCATATCTAGATGTGCCCTAATTATTGCACATCTAAGTGACTCAATCAAGTATAAAAATGAAAGGAAAAGAAAAAAAGAAAAAATCCACACGAATCTCCGGGTAAGATCAATGATATAGGACTTAGTTGTGCAATACTTATGGCACGTCTAGATGTGCTTTAGCAAAACTGTTAATTTTATTGGTTCATGATGATTATATATTGGAAGCTCTACACCTGTGTGCACTATAATGGAATTTCTTGTCTTTTATGGAAATCTGCCCCACACTGGACGTTTTATTTGTCCATGACAATGGAGTACTCATGTTTTATCTAAAAAAATGCGAAACAATTCTTATTTGTACCTTCTGCGGGCTGATGTAATTGTTGCGAAGAACACTGTCAGTTCAGCGGTTGTCATGATGCAAACAATCTGCTGTTGTTACATAACGGGTGTGTCTCAGTGGATGCAAAATACCATATTGGTGACATATGATGAACGTATACTTTCCATAATGATAATGGAGTGAGGAAGATATGCGTCGTGTCTTTCGAAAGCCACTCCACCTTCTTTTGGCCTGATAGTTGGGTCTTCTTCCAACTCCTCTCCTTAACCTTCCCCCACTTATACTCCCGCTCTACCAATCTCACTACTTTGGTCTCGTAACTCATGCAGAACGGATTGCTAGCTAACCTGCGAAATTGCATTACCGCGGTTGCCTCTGCCGAGCTAGCTGTTGTGTTGTCTTCGTTGCAGGATTTCGACCACAACGCTGTCGCCGCTAACAGGTACCTCACTCACGGGCTTCCGTTCTCCAGCAAGAACACCTACCATCTCCTCATCGGACAGCCCAACCATGACATTAACGCCCGTCTCATTTGGGCAACCCGTGTCCCCATCAAGGTGCAGGTCTTCGGCTGGCTACTCTTCAAGGACCGCCTCAATTCCAAGGTGACCTCTTCCACAAGACCATCGTCCCCGACACCATTTGCACCAGGTGCAGTGTAAGGTTGTTAGTCGTTTTCCATGAGATGGAATCCTTGTGTTGGCTGGGCTTAACTTCCTGAAGAGCAATCCATAGATGGGTGGATTTGCAGCTGAGTTGCGAGGCGATCCTGTGCATAACTTGCATGTGCATAACTTGCATCAATGCTCCGTTCGGGTGCCCTCTGAAAACATCAACATCTTCCTGCGACTCAGCTTTTAAGAAAACGTGAAGGCTCAGTTTCCATTGGGGCTTTGCCATGCAGCCATCTAGAGATCTAGAAGCTCGTCTTCTTTTTCTAGTTGGGTGACATGGAGGAGTTTGATTCTACATTGCCTATTTGACTGGTACTAGTGCATTGAAGAACTAGTTCAC
>JAHHZJ010003466.1:0-51650 GCA_021437245.1 Aegilops speltoides
TCCCCCGCCGGTCGCCCGGCCCTCTCCGGCGGATCCGGTGACCCGTGCCGGATCCGGCGACCAAAGTCCCTCGTGAGCCTCACCTCCTCGGCGAGTTTGCTCGGCGAGCCTGGCGTGCAAACCGAAGGTTGACCCGAAAATGGTAAGTCCACGAATCCATTATTTTCATGCATTTTCATTGCATCACATCTCACAACCGTGGCTCCGTTTTGGGCGTATAATATGTCAATTTGTTAGGTATTGACGAGTAAATCATTTCATTCCATTGCATCATTTGCATTTGAGCTCATCTTGATGCCGAAATGCTGTTGGAAGATGGCTTCAGATCGTTAGTTTGAGAATCTTATCAGCTCGAGGCTCTTTTGTCATTTCGCCATGATTTATGTGTGTGCATCCTATGAGTATGAGCTCTACATGAATATTGGACTTTGCCATGCCATCTTTGCATAGGTGTTGACCTTGTATTTTTTGTGACTTGTGTGCTGAGTGTATCAAGCTTGTAAAGTAGGGTAGTAGCATTTATTTGTTTTCTGGCAGATTCTGTTATATTTTGATGCCATGTTAACATGCTTCCACTAATCAATCTATGCATAATCTGGAGATCGCTATAAACATGTTTTGATATACATGTCATGCTCTATCCATTCATGCCCTTGGTTGCAATTATAGCCTGCTGGAACATGTTCATTTCTTGCTCCAAAGTTGCTTGGAAATGTTTCACGACAGATTGTTTGCATGAGTTTCAATGTTCACGAGTCGTTGTAGTTGATCCGTGTATGCTATGAACTTGCTCTTGCCATGCTTAGCTTCATAAACATGCCTTCTTGCTGTTGGTTGCCTTTCCATGCCATGTATTGCTCTGTAGTGATTGTTTCGAGCTCACGAACATGCCTACTAATTGTTGTTCCTGCCATGTATAAATCTGTAATAAAACTTGCCATGTTTACATGGGTGCCATCATTCTTAAGGTCCTTTTGGCTTATGGTCAGTAAGGGACTATTGATATATCTTTGAGTAGAATCATGTCATGCCTTGCTTTGCTATTATAAGTTCCTGTAGCATGTTGTTTGCTTGCTCTAAACATGCCTTCGATGTTAATTCTGGTATGTTAGTATTTTCACTAAGTCGTGAACTTTGATATTTTGAGCACTTTCACCATGCTTGTTTGAACATGTTATGATGTGATTTAGCCGTAGCTCAGTGTTCCTCTTTTGTTAAGCATCTCCTGTAGTTCGTTGCCATATGCTTTGTTTTTATGTTGGGGTGCTGTAGCATAGTTTACGTGTTGCGTGCTAAGTAGCATCCCGGCTGTTAAGCGATTCGTCATTCTTGTTTTGCTTGTCATTTGCAAACCGTGCATCCGATTCGGTGATCTTTATATCGATTTCAGCGAAATCATCTCATCTTTCAGTGGCATACTTGGTTTGCCAAGTTGATGCCTGAGTTCATCATTTTCCTTCCGGACATACATATGCATTGCATATCACATCTCGCATCGCATGTCATGTTTTGCATCATATTGCTTGTGCATTGTTCCTTGTTTGATTGTGGTTCCGTTGCTTGTGTTCTTGCTTTGGGTAGAGCAGGGAGGCAATGCGTGAGCGAGGAACCTGTTGAAAACGACTCGAGGATCCGACCTTCGACAACTCGAGAACCTTGCGAGCGAGATGACCATACCCTCGAAATCACTACTATCTTTGCTATGCTAGTTTGCTCGCTCTTTTGCTATGCCAATGCTACGATGCCTACCATTTGCTTGTCAGCCTCCCAAATTGCCATGTCAAACCTCTAACCTTTGACACCATTCCTAGCAAACCGTTGTTTGGCTATGTTACGCTTTGCTCGGCCCTCTTATAGCGTTGTTAGTTGCGGTGAAGATGAAGTTTGTTCCTTGTTGGAACATGGAGATGTTGTTCCTTGTTGGGGCATGTTTACTTTTGGGATATCACAATATCTCTTATATATTATTAATGCATCTATATACTTGGTAAAGGGTGGAAGGCTCGGCCTTATGCACAGTGTTTTGTTCCACTCTTGCCGCCCTAGTTTCCGTCATCGGTGTTATGTTCCCGGATTTTGCGTCTCTTCTGCGGTCGGGTGATTTATAGGACCCCTGACGGTTCGCTTTGAATAAAACTTGTCCAGCAAGGCCCAACATTGCCTTTTACCATTGCCTCACCACCACCTACTTTTTCCCTTGGGAGTCGCTCTCTCGAGGTCATATTTATTTAGCCCCGGGCCAATGCTTGTCTAAGTGTTGGTCAAACTAGAAACCACTGCGGCGCCACCTCAGGAAACTTGAGGGCTGGTTCTAGTTATGCGTAGTGCTCATCCGGTCGTGGCACGAGGCGAGATCTGGCGGCTACTATCGGGATGTCGGCTGCCGGGAGGCTTGCTGGTCTTGTTTTACCATTGTCGAAATGTCTTGATGTACAGGGATTCGAGCCTAATCGGAGTGTCTCGGGTGAAGGTCTATTCGCCGATGATCGCGAGAGCTTGTCATGGGCTAAGTTGGGACAACCTGCGAGGGTATAAACTTTCGAGGCCGTGCCGCGGTTATGTGGCAGATGGGAATTTGTTGATGTCGGTTGTAGAAAACCTGAAGTTGACCTTAATTAAAATACATCAACCGTGTGTATTACGTGATGGTCTCTTTCGTGGTCAGGGAAGTGAACTCTGATGTTGGAGTTATGCTTAGCGTGGGTTGCTATAGGATCACTTCTTGATCATACTTTTATCGACCGTGCTTTGCCTTCTCTTCTCGCTCTCATTTGCGTATGTTAGCCTCCGTATATGCTGAGTAAACTTGCTGCAGCTCCACCTCATGCCTTTACCTTACCCATAAGCTTAAATAGTCTTGATCTCGCGGGTGTGAGATTGCTGAGTCCTCGTGACTCACGGATACTTCAAAACCAGTTTGCGAGTGCCTATGTTACGGCGGGTGACACATCAAGCTCAAGGAGGAGCTCTTTGAAGATCTTGCCATTTGTGTTGTTTCGTCCTAGTTGATCGGTAGTGGAGCCCGGTTAGAATTCGATCGAGAATCCTTTATAGCATTTGGGGTTCTTCTTTTATTACGGTTCCGTAGTCGGACCTTGATTGTATCTGGATGATGTAATGCTTTATTCATGTAATTGTGTGAAGTGGCGATTGTAAGCCAACCATGTATCTCTTTCCCTTATGTATTAAATGGGTTGTGTGAAGATTACCTCACTTGCGACATTGCTTTCAATGCGGTTATGCCTCTAAGTCGTTGCCCGACACGTGGGAGATATAAGCCGCATCGAGGCGTTACAAGTTGATGTCGAGCCATCCCGACCTTAAGCCCCCTTTGCTTGATCGTTTTAGTGGCGAGTTGTGTCTAGAAAAATGTTTTGAGTCATTTAGGAATTATATATCGGAGAGTTTAGAATTCTTTTTACTCCCGGTCCTTCGACCTTACGGTGAGGTATCTGGCGTAGAGTTTTGACTCTTCTCTTCTCAAATTTCACTAAAATTTTTTTTAGGATCCTTGGGTATCTTGGAATCGTTCGATGGTTTTATGATGACAACATTGTCTTGGTGCCTCGACATTTAGGGGTTGTGGCGGTGTCCGGGGAGTTGAGCTCCAGGTGTTGTCGTCATAATTTTATCGTTCAGATTCTGGAATACGAGTTTAATGCGCCGACATCGAAAACCTCTTTTATGCAGTTGTTGGTGAGATAACCCGCTAACCCGATCTTGAGGTGAGTGCGGGAGTATTGCCATGACTTGTATAACGGATGCTTTTGAAGGTTGAGGTACTACGATTTACGAAGGTTTCTTGGTTATGTGTTGAAGGATGGATACTGATTTGGATGTAGGATTGTTAGCTTGGGTGAGATATATATTGCTCCTGTATCCCCAACACCTGATTGCATAACAGGAAAGTTTGGGAGTTTTATAGGTAGAATTCAAGTAGCTCTTAGGATATCTTTCCGGCGGATGTATGATATGAAATTGGGGTTCGGCGTCTAGTGGTCCGCCTATTCACGGTTGGTTTCTGATGGTCTCGTTGTGTCTTAAAGAGTCCTTGGCTATGCCGACTGGGGGCGCCCGTATGTCATGTGCCTTGCCTTGTACATGATGGTTACATGCGATTGAGCCGTGTAGGCCCCACCAAAAAAACTTGGACGAAATCTCTATCATATGTTTGTTAAAGCTTATACGCAAGCCAGTCCTTTGTTTTGTTTTGAGTTGTGGTATTGAGTTGCTTCAATGTCAAGTGTTGAATCCATACCTTTCCTAAATGGTGTTCTCATACTCCTATGTGAATACTAATCCTTTTTGCATCATTGAGGTTGTCATGTTAATTCTTTCCAACTGGTATGCTTCTCTTCAAGTGGATCCATCATTCTCCCCATCCATAGATCAATTCTAAATTTCTCAGCGGTGTTTGTTTCATCCGTTTCCAAGTTGCCTTTGTTTTTCCGCCCTCCACCCTTTTCTTCAAGGACACAGATTTCTTAATCAAGTATCCATTTATTCATGTGAAGTCTCTTCATTCTTTTCAACCAATGTTCTTATCCGGTGATTTCCCATGAAGATGCTCAGCAGTTTCAAGTTCATCATCCTTCATTGTTGTTTCTTCTCGGTGGTTCAACTCAAGCTTTCGGTGTTGATCATATTCCTTTCCTCATGTCAAATGCTTTCTCATGCGGTGCACCTCTTAATCTTTCACTTCTTCCTATTCATTTGTTACGGAGTGATGAAGATATCTCGGAAGATTCGTGTTTCCACTCTGCATTCGTTCAAGCTCTTTGAGATTGTTATCACATTCAAGCCATTTAATTCAACGGTGCAATCTCTTTTAAATCTTTTCAGCGGTGTTCTTTTGAGTGGGCCCTAACCCACAGGTCTTTTCGAGGATCTTACGACTCTTCTATTTTCCCGAGCTATCCTAAATTCTTCTCCAAGTTTGGCGTAAGAATGAGTTATCATTAGTCAAATGTTTTTTTCAAGATCGATTTCAAATTATTTTTCCTTGTTGGCTCAACCTCTTTGTTTTCATTCTCCGGAGTATCTCCACAATTCAGAATTGGTTCCCATCATCATTCTCATCATTTGAAGACCGAAGAAGGTTTCCTCTTAAATCTTGCTCCATTCTCTTCAAGATTCATGGTTCTAGCTTGATGCCATCCTCTCATAATTGTTTTCGATTGTGAGAATTCTTTTCTTACCATCCGGAGTATTTCTTGAGCTGGTTCCATGTCTTTCCTCCGAAGGCCATCATGTCATAATTCTTCATTTTCAGCGTTCAGCTCTCGTTCTTGAATTCTTCAGGTGCGTCATTCTAATACCCTCTAATCAGTTCATGATCTCTTCGTTCTCATGTATCTAAATCCCCTCAAGTATCTTCATTCGTTTTCCAATTCTTCCCGGTGAATTGGGCCTTTGCTACGTTAATTTTCAATTCTTACGGTGGTTCGTTCAAGATTTCACTTCTTTCGTTATCATTTAATTCATTCGTCCTTTCCAATCCTACGGTGGTTCGTTGAAGACCTTCTCAAGTTTGATATATCTCTCTTAATCTTTCTCTCGAGAATAAGTAGTATGCCAAATCCGTTGCTTGTCATCTATTTAATTGGTGAAGGATATGCATAATGTAATTCTTATTCTTGTTTCATCGAGTAAATTCAATTCCTTATTACGGAGGTTCATAAAAATTCTTGGTTTCAATTGCTCATCCTTCATTTTTCGGAGTTCCAAGCTCTCTCGGTTATCTCGTGGAAGCTTCATCTAAATCATTGCAAGGCTTCACCTTGTGTTTTCAACTTCTTTTTCTTTTCATCATCCTTTTATTACGGAGTTCTTCATGGAGTCTCTACATGGTGGTTCATCAATGATTCTTTTCATTCTTCAATTGTTCTTCAAGATTTCTCTTGAAGTTATGATCCGTCAAGCTATACTCAAAGTTAAGCAGGTGCCCAACACTTGTTTTGTTTTGAGAAGCGTTCAAATATTCTTCTTCTTGCATTCCAAAGTGCAATTCCTTGATCTTATCGTTTGAGATGGTGTTATGTCACTCTTGACAATTTCCTTCTTGTTTCATGATTCATATGTTGTCAAGAATGAGGTATTTTAAATCCATCAATCCCTTTGTTGGAGTTATCGGGGTTATATTGTTCCTTTTTTCCTTGGTTATCTATTTAACTTAGGGTCTTTGTCTATCGTTCCTCTTTTTAAGGAGTCTCATCCAAGTGCGTTCATTTGCCAAGTTCAAATTCTATTTCCTCCATTTCCAACGGTGTTGTATCATCTCCTCAATATCATCTCGTCCTATCAAGTTTTCCTTCTTCTTTTCGGTCAGTCTTGCCCAAAATTATATCAATCTTCTTCCTCTCTCATCTTGTTTTTAACCGCGATGGTTTGAATTCTATCTTGTCCATTAAACTTTTGATTCATGTCTTTGCAACCTTCAAATTCTCGTAAGACTCCTTGTTCCTCTTTTCTAACGGATTGTTTGCAATCTCGTTCATCTCATTATACTCTTTCTTTTAAATTGCTCAACCTCTCAAGGTTCATGGTTTCACTCGTTAAGTCAAAGAAGCAACTTAGTTTTACCTCTTCTCTTTCTCTTCCGTTTTCCCTCGGTGCCATCCTAGATCTGGGGCGAGATCCTCTCATAATGGTGGAGTGTTGTGGCGCCCGGATCCGATCGCCAGTGTCCGTCGATTATTCGCCCGTTGCCATGTCATTTGCTTGCGTGTTGCATTTGCCATGTCATCATATGCATTTCATATCATGTCATCATGTGCATTTCATTTTGCATACATGTTCATCTCATGCATCCGAGCATTTTCCCGTTGTCCGTTTTGCAATCCGGCGCTCCTATGTCCTCGGTGTTCCTTCTTCCCTCTTTTAGGTGTGCGGGTATTAAACTTTCTCGGAATGGTCGAGGTTTGCCAGCGGCCTTGGTATAGCATCGGTGAACCGCTTTGTCAAGTTTAGTGCCATTTGGAGGTCGTTTGGTACTCAGCAGTTAGCAAGATGGCAAGTAAAGCCCTCTTTGTTGCAGCCCAACACCCCTTCCAAAGTGGCCCAAAACCCATCTAACTCCCCTCCATGCTCTCGGTCGTTCGATCACGATCGCGTGGCCGAAAACCGCACCTCATTTGGACACTCCTAGCTCCCTCTACCTATATATAGGCCCTCCCCTTCCATTTTCGCGGTGCAAACCCTAGCCTAACTCTCCGTGCATGGACATGTCCATCCATGCGGACATGTCCGCCGGACACGTCGTCTCGCCCAATCGGTAGCGACCGTCATCGCGCCGCCGCCAAAACCACTCACGTCGCCATGTGGCGCATACGCCCGCGCCCGTCGCCATGGCATGGACCGAATCGGGCCCTGAAACAGCCAGCCCGCCCAGCTTATGCGCCATACGCCCTGCCGGCACGCCGCCTCGCCCCTCGCCCTCCGCCGCCCGAATCGCGCCGCCCGGCAGCCGCCCGCCGCCGCCGCGCCGCGAATCCTGCCGCCGCCGCCGGCCTTCGCGCCAGTATAACTCGTCTCCGCCGCCTCTGCCTTTCAGCCGCCGGTGTCGCGCCGCCGCCGCGCCCTCCTCTCCTGTCGCCCGCGCGCATAATTAGCGCCGCCGCCTCGCGCCATAAGCGCCGCCGCCCAACCGCCTCCCGCCCGTCTGCTTGGCCGGCTTCCACGCCTCCCGGCTCGGCGAACTCGAAACTCTCCTCCTCGCGCCCGTGCAGCCCAGCCCTCTCCGGCCGATCCGGTGACCCAGCGCCGGATCCGGCGACCCAGATCCCTCGGCGAACCTCCTCCTACTCCGGCGAGTTTGCTCCGCGAGCCTCGGCGTGCAAACCGAAGGTTGACCCCGAAATATCTCTAAGTCCCCGAATCCATTATTTTTCATGCATTTTCATCGCATCACATCTCATAACCGTGGCTCCGTTTTGGGCGTATAATATGTCAATTTGTTAGCCTCGACAGTACATCATTTCATTCCATTGCATCATTTGCATTTGAGCTCATATTGATGCCCGAAATGCTGTTGGAAAATGGCTTCAGATCGTTAGTTTCAGAATCTTATCAGCTCGAGCTCTTTTGTCATTTTTGCCATGATTTATGTGTGCATCCTATGAGTATGAGCTCTACATGAATGTTGGACTTTGCCATGCCATCTTTGCATAGGTGTTGACCTTGTATTTTGTGACTTGTGTGCTGAGTGTATCAAGCTTGTAAAGTAGGGTAGTAGCTGTTGTTGTTTTCCTGGCAGATTCTGTTATATTTTGCTGCCATGTTAACATGCCTCCACTAATCAATCTATGCATAATATGGAGATGCTCTATAAACATGTTTTGATATACATGTCATGCTCTATCCATTCATGCCCTTGGTTGCAATTATAGCCTGCTGGAACATGTTCATTTCTTGCTCCAAAGTTGCTTGGAAATGTTTCCTGACAGATTGTTTGCATGAGTTTCAATGTTCACGAGGTCGTTGTAGTTGATCCGTGTATGCTATGAACTTGCTCTTGCCATGCTTAGCTTCATAAACATGCCTTCTTGCTGTTGGTTGCCTTGCCATGCCATGTATTGCTCTGTAGTGATTGTTTCGAGCTCACGAACATGCCTACTAATTGTTGTTCCTGCCATGTATAAATCTGTAATAAAACTTGCCATGTTTACATGGGTGCCATCATTCTTAAGGTCCTTTTTGGCTTATGGTCGATGGGGACTATTGATATATGCTTTGAGTAGAATCATGTCATGCCTTGCTTTGCTATTATAAGTTCCTGTAGCATGTTGTTTGCTTGCTCTAAACATGCCTTCTGATGTTAATTCCTGGTATGTTAGTATTTTCACTAAGTCGTGAACCTGATATTTTGAGCACTTTCACCATGCTTGTTTGAACATGTTATGATGTGATTTAGCCGTAGCTCAGTGTTCCTCTTTTGTTAAGCATCTCCTGTAGTTCGTTGCCATATGCTTTGTTTTTATGTTGGGGTGCTGTAGCATAGTTTAGGTGTTGCGTGCTAAGTAGCATCGGAACATTAGCATGATTTGCGTCATTCTTGTTTTGCTTGTCATTTGCAAACCGTGCATCCGATTCGGTGATCTTTATATCGATTTCAACGAAATCATCTCATCTTTCGAGTGGCATACTTGGTTTGCCAAGTTGATGCCAGTTCATCATTTTCCTTCAGACATACATATGCATTGCATATCACATCTCGCGTCGCATGTCATGTTTTGCATCATATTGCTTGTGCATTGTTCCTTGTTTGATTGTGGTTCCGTTGCTTGTGTTCTTGCTTTGGGTAGGCCAGGAGGCGATGCGTGAGCGAGGAACCTGTTGAGAGCGACTCGAGGATCGACCTTGACAACTCTGAGAACCTTGCGGGCGAGATGACCATACCCTCGAAATCACTACTATCTTTGCTATGCTAGTTTGCTCGCTCTTTTGCTATGCCAATGCTACGATGCCTACCATTTGCTTGTCAGCCTCCCAAATTGCCATGTCAAACCTCTAACCTTTGACACCATTCCTAGCAAACCGTTGTTTGGCTATGTTACGCTTTGCTCGGCCCCTCTTATAAGCGTTGTTAGTTGCGGTGAAGATGAAGTTTGTTCCTTGTTGGAACATGGAGATGTTGTTCCTTGTTGGGGCATGTTTACTTTTGGGATATCACAATATCTCTTATATATTATTAATGCATCTATATACTTGGTAAAGGGTGGAAGGCTCGGCCTTATGCAGTGTTTTGTTCCACTCTTGCCGCCCTAGTTTCCGTCATACGGTGTTATGTTCCGGATTTTGCGTCCCTTGCGGTCGGGTGATTTATGGGACCCCCTGACGGTTCGCTTTGAATAAAACTTGTCCATGAGGCCCAACATTGCCTTTTACCATTTGCCTCACCACCACCTACTTTTCCCTTGGGAGTCGCTCTCTCGAGGTCATATTTATTTAGCCCCGGGCCAATGCTTGTCTAAGTGTTGGTCAAACTAAACCACTTGCAGCGCCACCTCAGAAACTTGAGGGCTGGTTCTAGTTATGCGTAGTGCTCATCCGGTCGTGGCTTTGAGGCGAGATCTGTGCGGCTACTATCGGGATGTCGGCTGCCGGGAGAGCTTCTCTGGTCTTGTTTTACCATTGTCGAAATGTCTTGATGTCTGGGATTCGAGCTGATCAGATGTCTCGGGTGAAGGTCTATTCAGCCGATGATCGCGAGAGCTTGTCATGGGCTAAGTTGGGACACCCTGCGGGTATAAACTTTCGAGAGCCGTGCCGCGGTTATGTGGCGAGATGGGAATTTGTTGATGTCGGTTGTAGAAAACCTGAAGTTGACCTTAATTAAAATACATCAACCGTGTGTGTTACCGTGATGGTCTCTTTCGTAGTCAGGAAGTGAATTCTGATGTTGGAGTTATGCTTGGCGTAGGTTGCTATAGGATCACTTCTTGATCATACTTTTGTCGTAGTGCTTTACCTTCTCTTCTCGCTCTCATTTGCGTATGTTAGCCTCCGTATATGCTAGTAAACTTGCTGCAGCTCCACCTCATGCCTTTACCTTACCCATAAGCTTAAATAGTCTTGATCTCGCGGGTGTGAGATTGCTGAGTCCTCGTGACTCACGGATACTTCAAAACCAGTTTGCGGGTGCCTATGTTACGAAGCGGTGACACATCAAGCTCAAGGAGGAGCTCTTTGAAGATCTTGCCATTTGTGTTGTTTAGTCCTAGTTGATCGGTAGTGGAGCCGGTTGGGGTCGATCGGAGTCCTTTAGCATTTGGGGTTCTTCTTTTATTACGGTTCCGTAGTCGGACCTTGATTGTATCTGGATGATGTAATGCTTTATTCATGTAATTGTGTGAAGTGGCGATTGTAAGCCAACCATGTATCTCTTTCCCTTATGTATTAAATGGGTTGTGTGAAGATTACCTCACTTGCGACATTGCTTTCAATGCGGTTATGCCTCTAAGTCGTGCCCGACACGTGGGAGATATAACCGCATCGAGGCGTTACACCTTGGCGATAAAAGCCAAGAACAATGGCCGCACTAACAAGCCTCATGACCCGCTTTTGCGGGGAGGATAACTAATGGCAAATGCAGCACCGGCTGACCCAAGTACATCGAGATCGGGGATGGAAATGGAAACCACAGCCTTGAAAGGACCAGCGTCGGACTAAGGAAATGGCCCAAAACACGGCGATCAGCGCTTGAGTTCAAAAGCTCTCGGCGAACAACAAAACACTGCCTCTCAAAGACAACAACGATGAGCTATCAACCTAAACAAAATCTTGGACAAGATATGCCAAATCCACAGCACCTCAGGAAGCGGCAAACCATACCCACAGAGATTGTTGGGTGTTCAAACAGTCGGCCCGACTTAATGCGAACACAAGGGCCTCGAAACACCAAGTGAGGGCGATGGCGAACTCCTGGCAGAGAACCGAGAAAACAAAGAATTTCCACAAGAGGTCAAAACAGTAAACTCACTTCATGTGACAACAAGCAAAAATAGGCGGCGCATTAAAATCTGCGCCCGCGGTCCACCAATGAGTCCCGACCTTGGATGTCAAAACCAATCACTTTTGACCATCGGGATTACTCTAGAAGTATCAAAGCAGCAGGATGGACTGCTCGATATTAGATCCTATAATCGACGGACTACAATTTATACAAGTCCTAATGGGCGGCGGCGATGACCTAAACCTATTATATCGAGGATACAATCCATGAGAATGAGGATAGACCCTAACAAAATCGCCATAGCAACACTTCCTTTAAAGGTGATGCGAGGCACACTATGCCCATTATGCAGGCTCTCTACCACTAGAAGTTGTGTTGGCTCATCAAGCAACTCCGCGCAAAAAGTTAGTCTTGACCTCGCCCCATTTAAAAGTAGCTATCAAGCACTATTGGGGCCTTGAAGCTTTCGCCGCTTTAACATAATACCACATTATGCATCTCTTACACTTAAAATGCCGGTCCGCGACATCATCTCATTAAAGGGAAACCTCGAGTGTTCCTTGAATACGGAAGAAAGTGAGACTGCCTTGACAACCAAGCAGGTCATTCCGATCCGGACACGGTTAAGCGAGTCGGCTCAAATAAACAAGGAGCTTACTAGCCGCGTACCCCCCTTACAAGGGGCTGCGCATGTACATTAGAGACAATAAAGCTCAATTTTATTAGTTTTTGACTTATACTCAGTTTATACATTTTACGCGCGATCCATTTTTCAAACTAAGTTCTTCTCTTTTACGGATGAACACGTACTCGCCCATCGGATCTGGCTGCGGCGGAACACGGTAGCGAGGCGTGCGATAGGGACCCGTTGCAGAGATTCTTTTGATTAAGACCTGCGTAAACCTTTCTTACTATCTCTTGTTGATACATCCCCGGTTTCTCACTATAACCAAGGAGGAGGCTGGCGTTTTGGCATCAGCCGCGTTAGAAATTTTTGCACGTACCTGGACACTAGGGGCTTAGGGCATTGTTCTGCCCGTTTTCATAAAGACCGAATACCTTAGGGAGTGTTCGGCGTCTCGAGTTAGGCCTTATATGCATCAGCTCGAATCATGTCTTTGGTCGAATCTTGGGTTTGCGGCTCACGTGTTTGCTGCCTTACGTTCGGCTGTATCGGCTAGCAGCGGCACCGGAGAACTCTGCGATTGTGCCCGGTTCGTCGGCGAGCACCTCGATGAAAGAAAGCGGCGATTTGTCATGATATAGCGAGGCGGTCGACCACTCGATCGACCACGGAATGTCTAGAATTCCTCCGCTTTAACGAAGGACCATTTCGGTCGGCACATATGTGCCCGAAATTGAGGCGCGGTGCCCTAGGGGCTATATAGTAGCCCACCATCGAACTCCTATGGCTAAGTGAAAGTGATAAAGCATTATAGTCCGGTTGCCTAGTTTGTTCGCTATCACCTCCTTCACGGGACCAAGGCGTTGGATTAAGTGTGAAAATCGCTTTTTTTGCAAACACCCACACCATGTGAGTGGGGGCTGAAGCGGACTGCCATCTTTGGGTTATATACACATATCGTTAGCAGTGCGCACAAGAGGTATTTCAACACTTGAGCGCACAAGTATAAAAGCCCTTATATTATATTGAAACATGGTTTCACAAATCATACATGTCATTTGAACATAACATCTTTCGAAACTGCGTCTCTATTACAGCGCCTGCGAACTTCCTCAAAATAGTGCTCGGCTGGTATAAACACATTGAATCACGGGATGCAACATCGGTGGCCTCCATCTACGCAGTATGTTTTGACACGAGCGAGAGCCATCCGTGCACCCTCTATGCATGCCAAACCGCTTGGCGCCTCGATATCTTGACACCGCATCAAGGAACTGCTGCACCAAGCCAAAATAACTCTTGGCTCGGGCCTTTTAAATACAAATGAGCCACAACATCCTTCATGGCAAGAAATGGACAACCTATTCAGCTCAACCCCTTTCGGCTAACCGATCGGTTAATGGAAGTGGGCGCTCCGGACTATGGAATTGCGACCAAAAAAGCTCTTCTATTCCTTGATCCTTTTGGCCTCGGAAGTGTGCGGCTGCGTCTGCGGCTACGCCGCCAAATCGAATAAACATCCTCCGCACCCCCAAAGCCCAAGCCCAGAGCATACGCCGGATCCGTGAACTTCCTACAGCGAGAAAGGGCTTTCGGCCCTTGATATCCCGGCTTTGGCGTACCTCCTCCTTTATAGCTCTCATCGCGGGCTAGCATTCTTAACCGGGCTGTCGGGACCCGACTCAATGTCACATCGATCTAGCACTGTAACACATCATATCACTTTGCGGCCTCACGCACGGTATCCCAGCGGGTGCCACCTTACCTTGGCCGGGACCGTTTAGCCTTTTGGCTGCGTATATGATAGTGTCGCTAGCATCCATATGAAAAGGGCCGGGCTGACATGACTAGTCGTAAACCCAAAGTGCACAGACTTACGAGGGACGAGGCATCCATGACCCGACATCGAGCGTGTCGATCGACAGCAAGTAAGTTCGGGCTGTAGCGGCTGGGCTAGCGAGGACTCGTAAACCGGGCATGGCGGGCTAACGGGACTCCGGTACTCAATGCGTGACATTTCCCGAAGAACAGACCACGAGAGCGAAGAAGGACACATCCGGCCAGCCTAAGTGTTAGGAGCGGTAGCAAGCTACCATGGCTCGATGGAGACACTAGGAGACATTTCGGTAAGAGAGGCTACTAAAGATAAACAACTAGATAGTCGGATCCACACATACCAAGCATTTCAATCATACACACAATATGCTCGATATGTGCAAATACAACAAGGCATCACAACATGACTCTCGACACAAGTACTTTATTTAAAGGCTCGAGAGAGCCATTCATATCATACACACAAATGCAGGTCACACGACCCACATACAAGTCATACAAGCATACAAGCCCAGCGGAAGTGTTTTGTCAGATGCAGACAACTAGTAAAATAAAAGAGGCTTGGGTAAGCCTAGCTATACTACATGGTCCTTCTCTTGCAGGATCACCACAGGGCCTTAGTCTACTAAATCGATGTCAGCGTCTACAAAGAACCCGTCGGAGGGTTTGTGGCATCTTGAAAAATGTAAATTAAAGCAACATGAGTACAAAGGTACTCGCAAGACTTATCAGACCCTACATACATGCATATTATCAAGAAGGGTTGGTGGGGTTATTGCAACAAGCCAGCTTTGACTCATGGCTAAGCTATCCTCTGAGACACCAACTTGAAATAGTTTTGCTTTTCGAGTCCACTACTCATCACTTCAATACACCACGAGGATCAACCCGTCTTCCTACGGAGAGCCATCCTCGGCACTCACGCTTATCTTGAGGCTTTTAGTAGTATCCATTTACTTGTCTATGAGCTGTATAGGCAACCAAGTAGTCCTTTACATGAATGGCAGCTATTCGAATAGATGATGTTAACCTGCGGGGTGTACTTCTTCATACATGTTTCCACCACTTAGCGTCGCACCGACATGTGCTCGGCGGACTTCAGCGGCCAAGCGTGGGTGTCGGCCACGACCTACCTGACACCTAAGTCTCTAGTCGGGTTTATCGCCTATTTGGGTTCCATCTATGAGGAGTTCGGCGAAGTCTCGCTCACAGCCCCAAGCGATGTGAACAGGGTTCCCGAGATACCAAGCGGGCATCCGGTACACCGTACGTACCTACCGCATCACAGCCCACCCCTACGGTCGGTGCTGTCCACGGCCTCGATGAGCTACAAACACGAAACTACTTGCAACTCTGGACGAAGACTAGGGTGAATAAGAAGTCGAGAGGTCCATTGGTTTGGGCCCAATGCATGGTAGTAGCTGAATCTTAAATCACACATCTGAGATCTCGATTGCTTAGGGCGGCCTCAATGAAACAACCCACCATGTACTCCTACATGGCCTTTCATCGATACCTTTACCAAATCGTGTTCAACACCTTACTCTCGTACCGACTCGATCATTTCCTCTAGCCATCACCCGATGAACCGGACGACACGACTCTAAGCATAGCGAGGCATAGCAAGGTAGGAACAACACAATCATATGGCTCAATCAACTCCTACACATGCTAGTGGGTTTCATCTAATTCTTGTGGCAATGACAGGTCATGCGAGAGAAATGGGTTCAACTACATGACACACAGCGAGTTTGAATCGCGTTGTCTTAATCACGATGCGAGCGGGAGCAAGAACATGGGATTTTATCGATATGATCAAATGGTTGGTTGCTTGCACGGCGTCGTTACGGGTATTGTTCTTCGTCGGGGTTATCACGGTACTCCTCGGGGCGAGAACTGCGCGAGAACACCGATACACAAGCATTACCAAACAAGATGCAACAATATGATGCATGCAATGAGACATGGCAAAATGAGTGCTTTGGGCTAATGCAACTAAGATCAGATGGGTTTGAAGCAATTTGAACCAAAGATTCAAAATTCAAACTCATATATGATCATTTAAAGTGCTTAAACTTGTTCTGCCATAAACAGCAAGTTAGCTTCTGTAAACATGCATGAAACCTGTACAGATGGAAAGATTGGATTTTTCTGATCATTTTCATATATAATTTGTCTCATTTGGAGCTATGGTTGATTTTATATGAATTTTTGAAGTTTGAAACATTTTACGGAATTTCTGTGTAAAAATAATTCGTTATTTAAATCTTTGCGTCGACCTTTGCGTCATGATGGCGTCGGTGGTCAGCAGGCTGGTCAGGTCAAAGCTGACCAGTGGGTCCCGCATGTCGATGGGGTTAGTTTAATTAGTATTTAATTAAAACTAAACTAGGTTAATTAGCGAGGCTGGGCCCACATGTCATAGACCGAGAAGTCGACTGGGCCCACCGTGGTCAAAACGAGTCAAACCACCCGGCGTTTAGCCGCCCATGGCGAGCCAGCGGCGATAGTGTTTTAGCCGTTCGGCCACCAAAAGGGCGGCGACCACGGAGTGAAGCGAGGGCGAGCCGCATCTATTGGTGGTGGTGGTTGGGCTCGGGGTGGCGGAGTAAGCGCCGTGGCGCTTTGGCGACCCGCCGGGCTCGGGTGAAATCGAACTTCGTCTTTGGGGTGTGCGGTGAGGTGCGTGGAGTGCTTGGTTAGCTCCGGTAGCGATGTGGTGAAGCGCGTTGGACAACGGTGAGAAGGCGGAGTGTGGCGGGAACGCGTCGGCGGCGAGTCCATGGCGGTGCGTCGCGTGCGATCTCGTCGCTTCGTTGTGGTGCAGGGCGAGAGAGAAGAGGTGAGGAGGTAGCTAAGCTCTGGCGGAGCTGCAGTGCGAGCAGCGTGGTCGGGGCGAGCTGCTGCAGCGGCGGCAGCGTTGAAGGATCTCGGCGGCGGCGGACTCGGCGAGCTGGTGCGGCGTCTTGAGGCCTTGGCGCTTCGGGGCTCGGCTAGCTCGAAGTCGGCGGCGGCGAGCTCTGAGACCTGATGCGGCGTGGGGTCGGCGGAGGGCAGCTCTGACGGTGGTCTGGCGGCGGTGGCGTCGGCCATGGCGTGGGGAAGCGAGGAGGCAAGTGGAGGGAAGCGAAGGGCGTCAGGGGGTGCGGGGAGGCGAGGTCGATCCCGGCGTGGCAAAAAGCGAGGCGAAGAGGCGGCGGTCGTGGCACCCATGCGGTGCTTCGCCGTCGAGCACCTGCCTGCACTGGCGACAAGCAGCTCATTGTGGCGTGTCTTTGGGCTGGGCGGCCAGTGGGGTGGCCCGAGTGGGCAGGCGCCGAGTGAGCTTCTTTTCTTCTACATTTTCTTTTTCTATTTTCCTGCAACTTTGTTGAGTTATTTAAAATACCGGAAAGGTTCTAAAATTCACCAAACTACTCTGGTCCATTGTTGGAATATTTCCAACATGAAACATTTAGTTTGGAGATATTTGGACATTTGAAATATTTTATAAATTTTAAATGCCCAAATTCAAATAGCTATGATTTAATTCAAAGACCCAAGGATGACCTAGGAAATTGTGCATCACTTTTGGCAAAGCTTACGGACCAAGACAAAAATGATGGACATTTTAGAAGGCATTCAGGTTCATCGAAAATATTTTTAGTAAACCCTAGTTGTTTGAGGAGGGCTGGGGTTACGGCAATCCCATTTCAAGTTTACATTGAAAAAATAGACATGATGCAACACTCTAATGCATGAACTAGCTAGGGTGTGACAACTCACCCCCACTCAAAAGAATCTCGTCCGAGATTTAGGTTCCTCCGGAAAGAGGCGGGGTACTCAAGTCGAAGGCGATCCTCCCTTTCCCAAGTAGCTTCCTTCTCGAATGGTGCGACCATTGAACCTTGAAAACTTGATATTATGCCGTCGAGTGAATGCGCTCGGCTTGATCGAAATCTGAGCGGGATATTCTCGATATGTGAGATTATCTTGAAGATCAAGCGTTTAGTGGTCCCTCCACGGATAGGATCAGAAGCAGCGCTGAGTTGAAAGCGTGGAAGGCGTCGTGGACTTTGGAGAGATCGGAGGTAGTTCAATTGGTGGCAACTTCCCTCGTTTGGCAAGAATGCGAAAGGGTCCAATGTGGCGAGCCAATTTGCCTTTGATACGAAGCGATGGGTTCCCTTGGAGGGTAACCGAAGGTAAGCCTTCTCGTCAACCTCGTAAGTCATAGCCTTATGTTTTCGGTCATATTGACTCTTTTGGCGAGATTGGGCTGTTTTCAACTTTTCACGAGCGATCGAACTTGCTCTTACGCTTCTGGATCATATCCGGGCCAAAAATTATCTTTCCCGGTTTACGACCAGTTAAGAGGTGTTCGACACCTTCGTCCATAGAGAACTTCAAAAGGTGCTTTGCCCAAGCTAGATTGATAGCTGTTGTTATAAGCAAACTTCGGCAAATGGAAGGCATTTCTCCCAATCCATTCGAATGAGATATGAAGCTCGAAGCATGTCTTCTAGGATTTGGTTGACCGTTCTACTTGACCACTTGATTGAGGGTGAAAGCGGTGCTAAAGGAAAGATGGGTTCCCATAGCGTTTTGGAAACTTTCCCAAAATCGAGAGGTGAAGAGACTTCCTCGATCGAGTTTATTTCAATGGAACACCATGAAGAGACACTATTAGGAGATGTACAAATCTGCTAGTGACTAGCGGTTATACTCTCATGACAGGTAAGAAATGGGCTACTTTGGAGGCGATCGATAACGACAAAGATAGCATTATTCCCTCTCTTGGTCACAGGAAAACCGGTGATGAAATCCATCTGATTTTATCCCATTTCCATTCGAGGAATAGCTAAGGGTTGAAGGGTGCGGACAGGCCGTTGATGCTCTGCTTTTACCGCGACGACAAGCGTCGCGATTAGCAACATATTGAGCAATGTCTCTCTTCATCCTAGTCCACGGAACCTCTGGCGTAGGTCTGATACATTTTAGTGCTACGGGATGAATGGTGAGAGGAGATTCATGAGCTTCCTTAAGGATCAATTGCCGTATGTGCTGATTCTTGGGAACCACTAGGCGGTTCTCAAAATATACAACACCATGATCATTTGTAGAGAAACATTTAGCATCTCCTTAGCAATGTTCTCCTTAATCAGGATATTCCTCTATCTCGTTTTGGGCAGCGATGACTTGATCCATAAAGTAGGTTTAGCCACCAAAGTGGAAAGGAACCCTCGAGGAACAATGTGAAGGTTGAGCTTCGAAATTCCTCGTGGAGAAGTGGTTGACTTTGTTGCAACATCAGGTTGTTGCAATAAGATTCTGACTTAAGCGCATCAGCCATGGCGTTGGCTTTTCACGGGGTATAAGTTATCCTAAGTCGAAATCTGAGATCAACTCAACCCAGCGTCTTTGCGAGATTCAAATCTGGTTGGGTGAATATATATTTCAGACTTTGGTGATCGGTGTAGATTTATAGCGATTACCAAGAAGGTAATGTCGCCGAGGTTTTGAGTGCATAGACTACATTTGCAAGCTCTAGATCATAGTAGGGTAGTTTTCCTCATGTGGGTGTAATTGCCGTGAACCATAAGCAATTACGTGTCGATCTTGCATGAGAATACAGCCTAGTCCTTGTCATGGCGTCATAATAGATAACAAAGTCCTTAGAAATCTGGTGGTACCAACGCGGGAGCGAAGTTAAGCGTCTTTTAGGTTCTTGAAGCTGTGCTCACATTGTGGAGTCCCTCGAACTTTTATCTTTCTTGAGGAGTTCGATTAGAGGTTTAGCAACTTTGGAGAAGTTCTCGACAAAGCGGCGACAATAGCTCGCTAAGCCAAGAAACTCGAACTTGCTTGACCGATTCGGTGGAGTCAATTAAGGGCGGCTTGAACTTCGCTCGGGGTTTCTGACAATACCTTTACCGAAATTACATGTCCTAGATAGGTCGCCGGCAGCCAAAATTCGCATTTAGAAAACTTGGCATAAAGCGATGCTCTCGAAGTTTCATCAACACTAGCCTTAGATGTTGGCATGTTCTTCCTCGTTCTTGGAATAGATGAGTATGTCATCGAGGTAAACCCGACAATTTATCCAAATATTCCATGAAGATTGAGTTCATTGCTTAGGGAGAAAGTGGGTGGGCGTTGGTTGAACCGAAGGACATGGCGGTGTACTCGTATTGGCCATAACGAGTAACAAAAGCCGTTTAGGGAATGTCCCGTTTGGATTTTGATTTGATGGTAGCCTAACCTCAAATCCATCTTAGAAGGCGAGGATCCTGCGAGCTGATCATCTGGATCGTTGATCTGAGGGAGGCGGATACTTGTTCTTAATTGTGACCAAGTTGGCGGGTCGATAATCTACAACCATCGGTCCGTACCATCCTTCTTCTTGCGAAGAGGGCGGGGCAAGCCAAGGAGATGAACTAGGGCGGATGAAACCCTTTTGCAAGGCCTCATCGAGTTGTTTCTTAAGTTCGGCTAGTTCTAGGGGTGCCATCTTATAGGGTCTTCTAGAAATTGGGGCAGTTCTGGAATGAGATCTATCACGAATTCAACATCTCTGTCGGTGGAACACACAGCAATTCTTCTGGAAAGACATCCGGAAAGTCACGGACTACGGAGCGTCTTGAGTGCAGCAATGGTGGCATTAAGAGAATATAGTTGGCGC
Organism: Aegilops speltoides; assembly: GCA_021437245.1. Lineage (NCBI taxonomy): Eukaryota > Viridiplantae > Streptophyta > Magnoliopsida > Poales > Poaceae > Aegilops > Aegilops speltoides. The sequence goes on from JAHHZJ010003466.1 coordinate 20,575, forward strand.
TTGGATATTGGGTCAAGACATTGACTATCTTTCGAGGGTGCGTAAGTTGAGCAGTCCTAGAAAACAATCAATCTTGGCATGATGGGCTGACATCGGTCCATACCCAAGATGATATTTATATCCGAAGATTTGAGAGCTATCAGCGATGCAAGGAAAACAAGTCTGTCGACCTGAATTTCATTACCATGGCTTACTCTAGAAGTTTGCCATTTGGATCCGGGGTTTGAATTACCATGGGGTGGGCATATCCTTGAATGCGGTGTTATGCAAGCGAGCATAGCTTTGGATATGAATGAATGAGATGCTCGATGTCGAAAAGAGCGGATCTTGGGTGGCAATTAACAAGAAGCGTGCGAAACGCGGCGTTGGGATCCTCTTGGGCCTCCTCGGTGAGACACAATTAACATGGCCACGTGCGGTGGTGGCGGCAGCATAGAACACCTTTCTGCTGGCTTGCCACGGCCGGCAGCTTTGCGAGGCTGGTTGGGGTTGATGCAGGGACAATCGCGCATGTAGTGGCCTGATTCCCCACATTTGAAGCCGTCCGCGGGGCTGGGCGTGAAGGCGTTGTTGGTTGGTCCACCATAGGGCCTAGCTGGTGCATCTTCTTTGAAGCTGGGCGGCGCTGAAAGGATGGCCTCGGTGTGAATCTGGGTGGCGAGGCGGTATGGGCACCCACACGGCGCTAACGTGGTCGGCACGGATGAGAACCCATATCACGACCATGCTTGCGTGTTGCTTGAAATCGGTCGACCGGTTTGGCTGATGGCTTTGTTAACAAGCACGGAAGAGGTGCACTCATGCGAGCGGAGATCTCGGCGAAGTTGGGGCTAAGTCCCTTGCGGAACCTTGCTGTTTCTTGGCGTCGATGGAGACCTCTTGATTGCATAAGCGTGCGAGTTACGAACTCTCTACTATAGGCGTCCACGGAGGCGACCTTGGGTGGCTTGCAGAACTCCTCACGTTTACGATCCATGAGACCCTCCGGAATGTGATGTTCACGGAAAGCCTCGCTGAATTCTGCCCAAGTAGTGACATGGCCAGCTGGGCGCATAGCCATATAATTCTCCCACGGTGGCGGGGCCTTCAAGATGATATGCAGCAAAGGTGACCTTGTCGGCCTCGGCTACCGGTCTGAAGCGCAGCTTGTGAGTGATCTTTGCGAAGCCGATCATCGGCGTCGAGAGGCTCGGCGGAGTGGTGGAAGGTAGGTGGGTGTAACTTGTGAAGTCAGCGGCGACACCAAGTTGTTTCTCGATGATGGGCTGTGTTTTGTTCGATCGCTCCGACAAGCGGTTGGTCTCCGTTTGTTTCTCTCGGCCTCTAGCATAACCCGGCGGAGAAGGAGGGTGAGGCAGGTTTGCTTCTCCAACTCCACGCCTTGGCCTGCTCTGGCGGGCAGGGTTGTTCTTGAGTGTTAACCATCCTAGGGAAACAAGACAAGGATTTAGTCGGGATGGCAAGATTCGACATAGAAGTGTAGAATGTAATGGATAACTTGGAATGCGAGATGATCATCCGTATGACATGGTGAATCTGAAACTGCTTCTTTATTCCATCGTCATACACACCATACAAGGTTTAGTACAAGACCAAACAAAGTACTACTACGGTGAAAGGAAGATTACATCTCATCGGAGGCACACCAAGCTCCTATACATTATTTTGTTACACCTCAGGGATTAGTACACACTAAGTCATATTCCACGAGTCACGGGGCGGTGGAAATACAAGCTATTACAATACTAGTGGGACTACTACTAACTCAGGCGTCTCCGTAGTAGTTCTCATAGAAGTCTCCTCCGTAACACAGGAGTTCAGCGTGATCGTCAGGAGCAGGCGGTCTGAGAACTGTGGACCGTAAGGGCAAGGTGAGGTCTTGGACCTCTGAGCGGTGGCAGCGAGGACCACGAGGTGGGGTGATGCCCCCACATCCGCCGATCCATCATGTCCGTGAGCAGCCTGACAGGATACAAATCTCTCATATCCATATAACCAGCTTGAGCAGCCGGTGCAAAAGCGAGTCAAGGTAGCCCGGTGATCGCCACGGGCATTGAAAACTCCATCCTCAAGGCCGACTCTCTCGGTCCTTGTCCTCGAGCAACTCAGCGGTAGTGCGGGTTAGGAGTCCTCTTTGGAATCGGCATAGATGGCTCGAAGATAACCAAGCGCTCGGGAAGTGAACTCGGCATATCTGGGAAGTCGGTGTTGCGGAGCAACCCGATCTGGCTCGTATAATGGTCATCATAGAATATGCAGCATCTTGCACCGCCATATCAATAGTAACACCAAGCCCATAGGGCTGTGAAGGGCCTCGGTGGAACCGGGATAAGAGAAACACGGACGGTGCAAAGATCTTGACTTTGATTAAAGTCTCGATCTTGTTCTTCAGCTGTGTACTCGGGTACCAGCGGTATCCGCTTGATCATAACCGAACTAGCATGGTTGTATGACCGGTCACCCCAATGCATCTGGTCGAGACGAACCACTTGATTTTGATCACAGTGGCCATCTGGAAGCATAACCACAATGCAAAGACATTAGTATTTCTAGCGAATTTGGAATGACATAACTTGTTGTAAATGCTCAAAGTTGAGACATTTCACAAGGAATTGCATAACCACTCAACAATATCATATCAAGGTTACGGGTCCAATTTAGTAACATAACGAGGAACAAAGCTGAATCGGGCTTGTAACCATCAAACCTACAAGGTACTCTTGATTAGTAACACGTGAGCCTAATAGAGAGAAGAGGTCCTAATCCTTAACCCCGGTGGAAGAATGGGTGACTCGGATCGAGAATGTCATGAGATAAAGGAGTAAAAAGAGCCTTACGTACCATCCCACAATCAATTCCCCTACATATAACTAAAGCATTTCTAGACTCAACATCGACCAGTTTGGCTTGGAGAACCTCTGAGGCGATCCGGCTCTGATGCCAGCTATCGGGACCCGACTCAATGTCACATCGATCTAGCTTTGTAACACATCATATCACTTTGCGGCCTCACATACGGTATCCCAACAGGTGCCACCTTACCTTGGCCGGGACCGTTTAGCCTTTTGGCACACGTATATGATAGTGTCGCTAGCATCCATATGAAAAAGGCCGGGCTGACATGACTAATCGTAAACCCAAAGTAGCCGCAGACTTACGAGGACGAGCATCCATGACCCGACATCGAGCGTGTCGGTTGACAGCAAGTAAGTTCGGGCTGTAGCTGGGCTAGCGAGGACTCCGATAAGCAGGCATGGCGGGCTAACGGGACTCCGGTACTCAATGCGTGACATTTCCCGAAGAACAGACCACGAGAGCGAAGAAGGACACATGCGGCCAGCCTAAGTGTTAGGAGCGGTAGCAAGCTACCATGGCTCGATGGAGACACTAGGAGACATTTCCGGTAGAGAGGCTACTAAAGATAAACAACTAGATAGTCGGATCCACACATACCAAGCATTTCAATCATACACACAATATGCTCGATATGTGCAAATACAACAAGGCATCACAACATGACTCTCGACACAAGTACTTTATTTAAAAGCTCGGAGAGCCATTCATATCATACACACAAATGCAGGTCACACGACCCACATACAAGTCATACAAGCATACAAGCCAGCGGAAGTGTTTTGTGCAGTGCAGACAACTAGTAAAATAAAAGAGGCTTGGGTAAGCCTAGCTATACTACATGGTCCTTCTCTTGCAGGATCACCACGGGCCTTAGTCTACTAAATCGATGTCAGCGTCTACGAAGAACCCGTCGGAGGGTTTGTGGCATCTTTGAAAAATGTAAATTAAAGCAACATGAGTACAAAGGTACTCAGCAAGACTTATCAGACCCTACATACATGCATATTATCAAGAAGGGTTGGTGGGGTTATTGCAGCAAGCCAGCTTTGACTCATGGCTAAGCTATCCTCTGAGACACCAACTTGAAATAGTTTTGCTTTTCGAGTCCACTACTCATCACTTCAATACACCACGAGGATCCACCCCGTCTTCCTACGGGAGCCATCCTCGGCACTCACGCTATCTTGAGGCTTTTAGTAGTATCCATTTACTTGTCTATGAGCTGTATAAGCAACCAAGTAGTCCTTTACATGGGCAGCTATTGAATAGATGATGTTAACCTGCGGGGTGTACTTCTTCATACATGTTTCCACCACTTAGCGTGCACACCGACATGTGCTCGGCGGACTTCAGCGAAGCCCAGCGTGGGTGTCGGCCACGACCTACCTGAACACCTAAGTCTCTAGTCGGGTTTATCGCCTATTTGGGTTCCATCTATGAGGAGTTCGGCGAAGTCTCGCTCACAGCCCCAAGCGATGTGAACAGGGTTCCCGAGATACCAAGCAGGCATCCGGTACACCCGACCCCGTACCTACCGCATCACAGCCCACCCCTACGGTCGGCGCTGTCCACGGCCTCGATGGCTACAAACACGAAACTACTTGCAACTCTGGACGAAGACTAGGGTGAATAAGAAGTCGAGAGGTCCATTGGTTTGGGCCCAATGCATGGTAGTAGCTGAATCTTAAATCACACATACAGATCTCGATTAGCAGGGCGGCCTCAATGAAACAACCCACCATGTACTCCTACATGGCCTTTCATCGATACCTTTACCAAATCGTGTTCAACACCTTACTCTCGTACCGACTCGATCATTTCACTCTAGCCATCACCGGATGAACCGGACGACACGACTCTAAGCATAGCAGGCATAGCAAGGTAGGAACAACACAATCATATGGCTCAATCAACTCCTACACATGCTAGTGGGTTTCATCTAATTCTTGTGGCAATGACAGGTCATGCGGAGGAAATGGGTTCAACTACGCAGCACACAGCGGTTTGAATCGCGTTGTCTTAATGCGATGCGAGAGCGGGAGCAAGAACATGGGATTTTATCGATATGATCAAATGGTTGGTTGCTTGCTGCGAGTGCGTTACAGGTATTGTTCTTCGTCGGGGTTATCACGGTACTCCTCGGGGCGAGAACACGCATGAGAACACCGATACACAAGCATTACCAAACAAGATGCAACAATATGATGCATGCAATGAGACATGGCAAAATGAGTGCTTTGAGCTAATGCAACTAAGATCAGATGGGTTTGAAGCAATTTGAACCAAAGATTCAAAATTCAAACTCATATATGATCATTTAAAGTGCTTAAACTTGTTCTGCCATAAACAGCAAGTTAGCTTCTGTAAACATGCATGAAACCTGTACAGATGGAAAGATTGGATTTTTCTGATCATTTTCATATATAATTTGTCTCATTTGGAGCTATGGTTGATTTTATATGAATTTTGAAGTTTGAAACATTTTACGGAATTTTGTGTAAAAATAATTCGATTAATTTAAATCTTGCGTCGACCTTCGTCATGATGGCGTCGGTGGTCAGCAGGCTGGTCAGGTCAAGCTGACCAGTGGGTCCCCATGTCGATGGGGTTAGTTTAATTAGTATTTAATTAAAACTAAACTAGGTTAATTAGCGAGTGGGCCCACATGTCATAGACCGAGGTCGACTGGGCCCACCGTGGTCAAACGAGTCAAACCCGGCGTTTAGCCGCCGCGAAAGCCAGCAGCGGCGATAGTGTTTTAGCCGTTCCGGCCACCAAAAGGGCAGCGGCGACCACGGAGTGAAGGTGAGGCGAGCGCATCTATTGGTGGTGGTGGTTGGGCTCGGGGTGGCGGAGTAGGCGCGGCGGCGCTCTGGCGGCCCACCGGGCTCGGTGAAATCGAACTCGTCTTTGGGGTGCGCGGTGAGGTGCGTGGAGTGCTTAGTTAGCTCCAGCGCGATGTGGTGAAGCGTGATGGACAAAGTGAAAGGCGGAGTGTGGCGGGAACGCGTCGGCAGCGAGTCATGGCGGTGCGTCGTCGCGATCTCGTCGCGCTTCGCGTGGTGCTGAGGCGAGAGAGAGAGGTGGGGAGGTAGCTAAGCTCACGGCGAGCCGCAGCGGTGCGAGCAGGCGTGGTCGAGGGCGAGCTGCGGCGGCAGCGTTGAAGGGATCTCCGGCGGCGGACTCGAAGGCGAGCTGGTGCGGCGTCTTGAGAACCTTGGCCTTCGAGGCTCGGCTAGCTCGAAAGTCGGCGGCGGCGGAGCTCTGAGACCTGATGATGCGGCGTGGGGTCGGCGGAGAGGCAGCAGCTCTGACGGTGGTCTTGCGGCGGTGGCGTCGGCCATGGCGTGGGGAAGCGAGAGGCGAGTGGAGAGCAGGCGTCAGGGGGTGCGGGAGGAGGCGGTCGATCCCGGCGTGGCAAAGCGAAGCGGCGAGGCGGCGGCGGTGCGTGGCACCCATGCGGTGCTTCGCCGTCGAGCACCTGCTGCTGCACTGCTGGCGACAAGCAGCTCATTGGCCTTGATCTTGGGCTGGGCGGCCGGTGGGCTGGCTGGTGGGCAGGCGCCGGTGAGCTTCTTTTCTTTTCTGTTTTCTTTTCTATTTTCCTGCAACTTTGTTGAGTTATTTAAAATACCGGAAAGGTTCTAAAATTCACCAAACTACTCTGGTCCATTGTTGGAATATTTCCAACATGAAACATTTAGTTTGGAGATATTTGGACATTTGAAATATTTTATAAATTTTAAATGCCCAAATTCAAATAGCTATGATTTAATTCAAAGACCCAAAGATGACCTAGGAAATTGTGCATCACTTTTGGCGAGCTTACGGACCAAAACAAAATGATGGACATTTTAGAAGGGCATTCAGGTTCATCGAAAATATTTTAGTAAACCCTAGTTGTTTGAGAGGGGTGGGGGTTACAGCAATCCCATTTCAAGTTTACATTGAAAAAAATAGACATGATGCAACACTCTAATGCATGAACTAGCTAGGGTGTGACATGGTGTGGCCTTCTTGAGGTCCTCTTGCTCCATGGCGTTCCTTTTAAGAAATTCGCGATCGGTAGCATCCTTGACTTCACGGCCATCTTGGCCATTTCTTCCTGCTTGGTAGTGAGCGGCCTGTTAAACTTTTAGCTCTTGACGCCTTCAAGGCAGCCGCATTACTTTACAGCTTGCTCCTTGGCTCGGCGAGCTCTGCCGAAAGGTCCTCCATAGCAGCGGCACCATCGCATTAAGCATACATGTAGTAAAGGCGTGGCGTCAAGCTCCCTTACCATGTGTCGCGGAGAAAGCCACATACCTTGCGACTTCGTCAAGTAAAGCTTATTGACAGCGCGATGTCGCATCGCAACATCAAGTTGCGCTTCTGATTCGGCAAATCTATCGATCCATTGGCCGCGAGCGCTCCGCCACGAATAGGAAGGCGGCATCTTATAACAGATTATGATCCTCGACGCGCCGTCGCTTTTGACAACATACCAGGAGTCTCGGGGCTACTTTCTATCGGGGCGCATTCTATGTGCAAAACTGTTAGAAGGTATAGCATTTTAAACGTACCTCAAGCCCGTCGATAAACTTCAGCGGCCTCCGCGCAACCCGCTCTCGGCGGATGAAATCCTTTCAATCACCGTACCCATTAGCGTCACGGTGATCTTACAGATAAACGCCCGCCCGCGGATCCTTCGGCTCCTCGGGCCGTACACCGTTTGGTGCGAACTTTTCGGCCCGCTTGAACTCGAGGGAAACCCTCTGCGGCGACACCTCGGGTCGTCGCCCCGCTGACAGTCTGCGGCGAGATGGGCGTTTAGCTCTCCATCATCTCGGACGAAGATCCCCGAGCGAGCTTTGATGAGAAGAGCTGAGATCCGAACTACAAGGTAATAACTTCGTTTATCTTCAGAAATAAAAACAGGGATGTCCCTTATTACAAAACTCCCCCTTTCTACTTACAGCTCGCTAGAGGGCTGATTTCCTTGGGGAAATAGTGCGGCCGGGGCTCCTCCCGACGTAGGACCCTCTGGTGAAGATTTCTTCCCCCGCTTTGAGGCCTTGGCCTCCGGATCTTCAGAAGCGGTCCTCTTCTCCCCTTGGAGGGGGGGATTCTCGATCCCTCCTTCCTTAAGAGCCTCCTTAGCAGAGGCGGTAGCTTTCCTGTTCCCCCCTTCGCCCTCTTCCGAAGGCGCAGCCTCCAGCATCTTAGCTGTCTGAGGACCCAGCGTGGTCTCGGGGAGGGCGGACACCTTATTAGTTTTGCTTTTGCTATCCATTCTGTTCAAGGACAACTCTTTGAAGGGCAAGTTTATGATAAATGTCACGGATAGCATGTAGGGCACATGACTACTTACTTGAGTATCCAGGCGATTCGACAGACCTGCGCCCTCGGTCAATCCGGACACATCCTTGTGATCAGAAGAACGGTTTGTACATCCCCAGGCGTCGCACCCATGAAGTGTTGGAGGCTCGCGGTCCCTCAGTTAATTCCCATAGGCGGAGGCGTCGTTTGCGAGGCGAAGGCGCCCGAATCAACATGACCTGCACCTGCAGCAGTTGATCTCCTTCTCTTGGAGGTCTCGGATCTGACCACAATAATGGTACATCCTTGGGCGGCCCCGGTCAGCCCTTTGTTGACCCATGATGCCAGCCATTGTGGAGGCCAGCGAAAGGCGTGGCGCCACCATCAGTGCCACAGGAGGCGATGATGTAGAACCACTCTTGTTGCCACAAACCAAGCTCCTCTTGAAAAAAGCCCTCGGGACATGGAGCATCAGCCCTCTTGCTTATAGCGGCCCTCCGCACTCTACTGCCCGCCCCTCGATCATCTTGGCTCCATGTTGAAGGTCTTGAGCCTGGCCCGAAGTTAGGGGTAGTCGGAGGAAGGCTTCGCATACAACAATGAGCGATGAGATGTGGAGGATGGACTCGGATCCAAGTCATGGAATTCAGCCCATAATAATACATAGGCCCCCTCACAAAGGGGTCGTCGGAAACCTAGACCCGCGGAGTGAGACCTGAACCTGCGCTCTCACCGCGCTCGGGGAGTAGGAATGACTTGCCCTTGGGCAGGCAGCCTATCTTGAATTCGCCGGTTAGATACTGGCGTCTCTCGGCTTTAGCACATCTTCTTCGTGGCGGAAGAAGGCATCCACCGACCTTGTAGGTCGGAGCGGACGTGTTGAAGGTCAAAAGCGCTGAATCTGGAGCCTTGGGTGTTGGAACTCGGCGAGGCGGATTCGATTGAGATTGAAGAAAGGAATAGGCCTTGGTCTCGTTATAAAGGGTTGAATACCAAGAGCCGTCCCGTGGTATTTGGGACTGCGCCGATGGAGGCGTGCCAGCAGTCATGGTTTGATTACTACGCCCGTGTTGATGAGAATCCGGACACGATCTACTGCTGACAAGGCAGCGCCAAAACCGCCTCGCTAAGCGCGCTGAGGTGGAACAATAAAAATGATTCGAATAAAGGCTCGGCCGTGGTGTGACGTCATGCCACGAAATACGTCAGCAGAAGGAACTTGTGTAAATATTATTCTCTCTACGGTGGTATGTGGAATTTATTTTGCAGAGCCGGACACCATCCTGGTGTTCAAAATCTTCTATGAATTATTAGGAGGAGGAACCTGCCTTGCAATGCGAAGACAATATCGCGCCCGGACTCATCGTCATTGAAGCATGGTTCGAGGAGCTCTTGAGGAGTCTGGACTAGGGGTGTCAGGATAGCGAACTATCATCTTTGGCGGACTCCAAGACTATGAAGATACAAGATTGAAAACTTAGTCCGTGTCCGGATGGGACTTTCCTTGGCGTGGAAGGCAAGCTTGGCGTCTGGATATGTAGATCTCCTACCATTGTAACCGACTACGTGTAACCCTAGCCCTCTCCGGTGTCTATATAAACCGGAGGGTTTTAGTCCGTGGGGCGAACAACAATCATACCATAGGCTAGCTTCTGGGGTTTAACCTCCTTGATCTCGTGGTAGATCTACTCTTGTACTACCCATATCATCAATATTAATCCGGTAGGAGTAGGGTTTTACCTCCAAAGAGAGGGCCGAACACAGGTAAAACATCGTGTCCCTTGTCTCCTGTTACCATCTGCCTAGGCGCCTGATTCGGACCCCCTACCGAGATCCGCGGTTTGACACGCGGACCCTTAATCCACGACTCCCTCGGTGCTTTGAACCGGGCTTCAATGCGATGAGCAGGCAGCACAGATGTCTTGACATTGCAAGGTGGGTTCCTTCTCCGAATACTCTGTAGAAGATTTAGAACACAAGGATCATGTCCGGCTCTGCAAAACAAATTCCACATACCACCATAGAGAGTACAATATTCCACAAATCTAATCTGCTGACAGCTTTTTTGTCACGGCCAATATGCGACCCTATCCAAAAGGAACTCGAAGGTCCCACCAAGGATATACCGCATATTGGAACGCTTTTGCAAGGTGGATATCATTACATCAACATTACATAATAGATGGGGATACATACATAAGGCATACAATGCCACATGAATACAACATCATCATACATAAGAGCACCATCCGACTACGGATGAAACACAAACAGAAACTCAAACGGCATCCACCCTGCGAGCCCAGGCTGCCGACCTGGAACCTATCCCCTGATCGAAGAAGCAGAAGAAGAAACTCCAAAACAAGCAACATCGCTCTCGCGTCAAGATCATCGCTTAACCTGTACCTGCAAATGTTGTTGTAGTAATCTGTGAGCCACGAGGACTTAGCAATACCATTACCATGGGTATCAAGACTAGCAAAGCTTAACGGGAAAGGAAGGGGTAAAGTGGTGAGGTTGCAGCAGCGACTAAGCAAGATATGGTGGCTAACATCGCATAAATGAGGCGAGAAGAGAGCAAAGCGGGCAGTCGTGAAGCTAGGAATGATCAAGAGGTGATCACGAACACCTACTTCGTCAAACATAACCCGAAACCGTGTTCACTTCCGGACTCCGCCGAGAAGAGACCATCACGGCTACACCGCAGCGGTTGATGCGTTTTAGTTCGGATCTGGTGTCAAGTTATCTACAGCTGGACATTAACAAATTCCCATCGCCACATAACGCGGGCATGGCTCTCTAAAGTTTGTAACCTGCGGGGTGTCCCAACAGCCCATGATAAGCTCTCGCGATCAGCGAAGGATATTCCTTCTCCGGGAAGACCCGATCGGTCTCGGAATCCGGTTTACAAGACATTTCGACAATGGTAAAACAAGACCAGCAAGACCACCCGATCTTGGCGACATCTCGATAGGAGCTGCACATATCTCGTTCTCGGCAACACCGGATGAGCACTCCGTACAACTAAAACCAGGACCTCAAGTTTCCACGGTGGCGCAAAGGACTCTAGTTCGGACCAACACTTAGACAAGCATTGGCCGGGGGACTAAAATAAAGATGACCCTTGGGTTAATTACTCCCAAGGGAAAAGTAGGTGGTGGTGAGGCAAATGGTAAAACCAAGGTTGGGCCTTCTTTGGAGGAGTTTATTCAAAGCGAACTGTCGAGGGTCCCATAAATCACCCGACAGCGTTAGGAGCATAAAATCCGGGAACATAACACGGTATGGCGGAAACTAGAGGCGACAAGAGTGGAACAAAACACCGGGCATAAGGCCGAGCCTTCCACCCTTTACCAAATATATAGATGCATAAATAATATAAGAGATATTGTGATATCCCAACAAAATCCTGTCCACCATGGAGCAATCTTCAACTTCACTGCAGCTAGCAGCGCTATAAGAGAAATTTGAAACAAAGCGGTAACATAGCCAAACAACGGTTTGCTAGGAAGGGTGTCAAGGTTAGAGGTTCATGGCAATTTGGGGAAGCTTGAAGAGCAAAAGATAGGTAGCGCGACAAGCGATAGAAACGAAGCAACTAAGCGTAGCAATGATAGTAGTGAGATCCGGGGTAGCGGTCATCTTGCACGAAATCCGCAAGGAAGAAGAACGAGTCCATGAAGAAGATGAAGCCATGAAGGCGAGACCAAGCGTGAGCGAGCGAATCCTCACGATCGCATAGCGAAGCAGGAACTATCGAGAAGAAGCACACAACAAGGTAAAGACACCACACATGAACAAGGCATGATGCACAAAAAACATGATGCATGACAAAGCTACATGGAGCTACTCATGGCAAGAGATGATGCAAACAAGAACACCACATCAAGGCAAGTTTAAATGAGGCCGGAAACAACATATAACAATTCCGGTAAGTCTTCATATGCATATTTCGAAATTGGTCCAGATCTGAATAAACCTTATGTTCAAGTTGTTAAACAGCAAGTTAAGATACACCAAGAGAATCTACACAAAATTCTAGTCAAGTTACATATAAAGTTCATTAGATTCGGAGCTACGGCCTAGAAGATATGAGCAAAACAAGTTAAGCATGGCATTGATGCAAAATGCACCCAAACATCAAGCAAACACACCAAAACAAGGATGCCACATGGTAATATGAAGCTACATGCAAAATCAAGCAAGTTTCATATAGAGCACACTCAAAAGCGAACAGCGGTTGCTACACATACACTCTATACAAGTCATAACAACAATCTGTCCATAACAGCAACTAGGCATCTTGCAAGCATCAAAACAATATGCTACAGTACCCCAACATAATAACAAAAGGCATGAGCATGAATTACAGGTAAAGCATAACAAAACATGAACACTGAGCTATCTCCAGAAAAGACTAGAACATGCTCAAAAGGACATGGGAAGATTGCAAATTATAACAGTTTCAGACTTATCAGGAAATAACACCAGCTTGCAATGTTTAGAGCAAGCAAACAACATGTTACAGGAACTTATCATGGCAAACAAAGGCATGGAATGAATCTACTAATAGCATAGATCAAAAGTCCCTTACTGACCATAAGCCAAAAAGGACCAGAAAATATGATGGCACCCATGTAAACATGGCAAGTTATATTACAGATTCATACATGGCAGGAACAACAATAAGTAGGCATGTTGGTGAGCTTGAACCACTCACCACAGAGCAATACATGGCATGGCAAGTCAACCAACAGTAAGAAGGCATGTTTATGAATCTAAGCATGGCAAGATCAAGTTCATAGGGTGCATGAATCACTAGAAAAGCATATGGCCAAAACTGAACTTCATGTTAACAAGTTGACAGCAACATTATTTAGCAACTTTGGAGCAAGATATGAACAATCTACAGCAAGCTATAAATGCAACCAGAGGCATGAATGGATAGAGCAAGACATGTATAACAAAACATCCTTAATGAAACATCTCCAGATTATGCATAGAACAACTTGTAGCAGCAGGTTTACATAGCAACAAATTATAACAGAATCTGCCAGGAAAACAGCAACAGCAAGTACCCTACTTAACAAGCTCGATGCACTCAGTACACAAGTCACAAAAATACATGGGTTGCACCTCTGGAGAGATGGCATAGCATAGAGCAAAACACATGTAGACATCAACCTCATAGGATGCACACATCAAACATGGCAAAAATGACAAATGAGCATGTTATAACAGTTCCAGCAGATTAACATCAACATGCACTCTTCCAACAGCATTTCAGGCATCTAGATGAGCTCAAATGAATATTATGCAATGTAATGAAATGAAGTACTCGTTGAGACGAACAATTTGACATATTACACGCACGAAACAGAGCTATGTATGCAGTGCTATGAACATGGCATGATTATGCAAAATAACCCGGGACTTGGTGCAAAATGGAGGGTGGAAAGTCAACCTTGGTCGCCGCAGTTCGAGGATCGTCGGGAGGTCGGGAAGTCACGGAGATGGCAGAGGCGGATCGGCGGGTCGGCCAGATCTCGCGGATCGGCGCGGACCCGAGGCGGCGGAGGCAGGCGAGGAGTGGCGGAGCTCTGCGGGGCGGCGGCAACCCGCCCGGGAGGCGTGGGCGGCAGCAGGAGGAGGGCAGGAGGGCGGCGAAGGCGGAGGCGGCGGCCAGCAGTCAGCCGGCAGGCGTGGCCTTGGCTTCGCTCAGGCGCCTCGGTGGCGGCGGCAGGCGGCGGCGAGCGCAGCCTTGGCCGAGGCGGAGCTCGTCGTGGCGAGAAGCAGCAAGCGGCGGCAGCGGCCTTCGAACTGCAAGCCAGCGTAATCTGAGGCCTTGCGGGCCGGATGGATTCAGCAGGCGGCGTCACGAGGCAGCGGTGGAGGACACGTGTCGGGCGAGGAGTAGCTGCGAAGCGGCCTTGGCGTGTCCGTGGAGGGCGGACACGTCCGTGGTGAAGGATAGAGGGTAGGGTTAGGGTAGGAAACATCCATGAATTTGGAGGAAGGCACCTATTTATAGGTAGAGGAGCTAGGAGAGTCCAAATGAGGCGGTTTTCGCCCACGATCGTGATCGAGCGACCAGAGCATGGAGGGAGTTAGATGGGTTTTAGGCCACTTTGGAAGGGTGTTGGGCTGCAACAAAAAGGCCTTCTACGGTTACGGTTAACCGTTGGAGTATCAAACACCCTCAAATGGCACGAAACTTGTGGCGGTCTACGGTGCTAAACCAAGGCCGCAGCAAACCTTAGGCCATTCGAGAAAGTTTAACAACCGCTCACAATGAGAGACAAGAAGGGGCGGCGGATGACATAGGAGTGCGGATTGCGAAAGCGGACAAATGGGAAAATGCTCGGATCGTGAGACAAACACGTATGCAATGCAATGCACATGATGACATGATATGAAATGCAGATGATGACATGGCAAAATGCAACACGCAAGCAAATGACATAGCAATGTGGCGAATAACTAAGCGGACACTGGCGCGCCGAACCGGGCGTTACATTTTATAGCATGACATCACGCCGCGGTCGGTCATTATTCTAACCGTTTTCACAACCAGCTACGCACATGTCTGGCGGTTTCCTTGACACGTCTTGTCGAGCGAGATCGTGTGCCCTTATCACAGGATTCTCATCAACACAGGTATGGGTAACCCAACCGCGCCATCAATCGTGGCGCTTGGGAAATAAGCAATTTTAACGGGCAAGTGGGGAGGCGCACAGTTTCTACCGCCTTTATAAGGAGATAAGGATTCTCCTCTTTCACCCACGCCTTCTTCCTTCTTCGCTCATCCATTCTCGCACGCTCAAGCTCCAGCGCCCTAGTTCTCACCTTCTCCGTATAGCCAAACATGTCCGGAGCGGGAGGCAAGTGGATGGCCTCCTCTGTCACGGAGGAGGACATTACGAAGCTCCGGGTGGCCGGATACTTGGCCGTAGAGATCGTGCACCGGCTCCCGGACACATGGCAGATCATTCTGACTCCAGGACCCCGTGAGAGGGTTGTGTTCCTCGCCCACTTTGTCCGCGGACTGGGATTCCCCCTCCACCCATTTGTCCGTGGGCTCATATTCTATTACGGGCTGGATTTTCATTCTCAACATCTCAGCGTTTATCGTCGTGTGCGAGGCTTTCCTCCGCATCAGGCCCCACTTCGGCCTGTGGCTGAAGATCTTCAAAGTGAAGCCGAAGATTGTGGTCGGTCGGCGGTAGTCTTGGGCGCCATGGTGGGCAAGATACCCAGTGTCACCTGGCTCGAAGGCTCCTATGTGGAGGCCGTGAAGGGGTGGCAATCGGGGTGGTTCTACATCACCGAGCAGCATGGCTCAACAGGTGGCGGCCCCAATTCGATCCGGCATCCCATGCGGCTCACCTCTGGAAGAAGAAGGACCTAACACAGGCGGCGTCCATGGTGACCGGACTCGAGCTGCGTCAAAATATGATATGAAGAAGATCAAGCTTGTCGACATGGTCGAGTCATGCTATTTTGCTGGATTCTCCGTGTCAAAACAGGCATTCAACTTTGTGGGAGTTTGGCGCGTGCCAACACGAGACCTTGCAAGAGCTCTTTGACATGGCGCACAAAAGGCGTCACGGAAGGTGTTGTTCAAGGCGGTGAAGTTCCTCCTCCACCACCAAGGACCCGCGGACTCAGCGCCAAGCGCCCGCCAACTCGGTAAGCATTCTACATTTGCGAGATGTGTCTTTCCTCCGTATATTCGTGGGAGGAACTTAAGCCACCGTACTTATTTAACAAGAATATGTGGCGGCAATGAGGCGGATCATTGTCGGCTCCGTTGCACGAATCCGACAACCGCTCTCTGACGGAGATCTGGTTCGGTGCCCTATGAGGTGCGAGAGAAGAAGGCCACGAGGACCAGGAAAAGTCTTGGTAGCATGGTGGTATCGGACTCATCGTCCGAAGACACGAGCACACTCCTCAACGACAATGAGGAGGCGGGAGGAAAATCCTCTCCCCAAACCGGGGAGAAGAAAGGAAGGCCGCCCATACAGGGGAGGCGAAGAATCAGAAGGAAGGACCCTCCCTACGGACCATTCCACAACCGCCGCCTATAGCGAGGAGGAGTGGCTACCCAGGGCCAAGCCCCTAGCGAAGTCGTATGTATTCGTATGCCAGAATACTTCTTGCATGTTGTAGCTTTATGGCTTCTTATTATGTCAAGATTTGTTTGGGCAGTCCGTCCAAAGCCCACATCGACTTATCCTCCTCGGTGGGTTCTTGAGCTTGTCGCGAGATGAACAACTATTCGCTCGGCGGCTTCCACTCCCCTGCCCGTGAGCGACACGAGTGTTATCCCGGAGGATCTGGGGCGGAGGAGGTAGTCATGGATCGCCTCAAGGCGAGACTCGATGCAGGCTCATGGGAAAGTTCCCCATGGATTTGGATAAGGGGCGCGCGAGCTTGGCCCCAATGGGATCTTGCTTTGGAACCTCCGGTGGTTCGGATTGAACAGTAGCCCCCGCCAAGGGGGGTGAGCCACCTCTGCTGATGACCTCTGTCCACCCAGAGGCATCGGGTAACTTGGTGGAAGCGCTTCAGATCGCTTCCCTTGATGAAGGACACCGTAGTCTTATGAGTACGGTGATTGCGAAGGTTCAGTCCACCAAAGGCGGATTGACCGAAGCCCGCGCCAGCCTCCTGACAGGCTTTGAGGTAAGTAATTTGAATTATGAGAAAGTATCACAGTATAGACAGTAGCCCCTGATGCTCTGCTTGGTGTTCGAGAAGAAAAGCCGAACATAGGATCAAATATTATTCCCAGGAGTCTAATCATATTATGTCTTTGTGAATAAGCAGGTGTCACTACTGGCTGCTGCCGCTGCTACTGTGGAGCTCTCTAGACTGAGGCAGAACCTAGGGCATGTCGAAGAAGAGCTCGGCCACGTGAAGAGGCAGCTCGAAGAGAACAAAGGTAAGTAATACCCCATGTGAATGTTATATAAAGGAAAAAATCATTGATGCTAATAGAGCACGATGAATTTTACTAGGGGCCCACGACGAAGTGGCAGCCCTTAAGAAGGTGCTGTCGAGGGCAGCTCATGACGAGGGCGCGCACGAACACGAAAAACAAAAGTAGCGAGTTGATGAGGTCAATGAGCTTGAGGACTTAATCAAAAATTTGAGTCCTTGGAGCATGACTCCCGAGGCCTTAAAAGTCGAGACTTTCGAAGGCCGTCGAGGCGCACTAGGCGCCAAGGCCAAAGCCCAGAAATTGAGGCGGCCGAGAAGATAGCTGCGGGTAAGGCTTTCATTATGCAAAGCAAGCATGTGAAGGAGACTTTCCTTTTACGTGCCGAATTCGGACTCTCCGGGGAGCATTCGTAGATCTGCCGTGCAGCATCTCGATGCCGCGAGTTCTCTGGGCTGAGGAGGGCTCGGCGGATAAGCTGTTTTGGTTCCAATATATTGGGGCGAACATCCGATGCCCTTGGCGACCATCTAAAGCAAGCTGGTCGAACTTCACAAAATGGCGAACTAGCTATGAAGGACTTCATAGTCGAAATGTAACTGGCGAGCCCCTAACATTCGCCGGCTTTGTCAAGCGGATGGTGAATGCTGTCTGCGGCTTGAAGTCGTTAAGCGGTCCGTCTGCATTGAGGGTGCCGCGGGGCCTTGGCCCGTCTTGAAGGTCTGCTGAGGGAAGATGGACGCCAAGAAGCTGGTGACAGAGGGGCTGCCGAAGGGCAAGAAGCATCGCCACCTCGAACAGTATTATGAAAATGTCATTAAGGGTGCCCGCCTTGTAGCAGATGAATGTACTAAGGATGTAATGTTCGAATGAATGTACTCATGTCATCCTGTAATATGAAAACTAGTTCATATGCACTATATGGTGCTTGTTAATTTAAAATATTACCTTACATGCGGCCGTTTATAAAATCTTGAGAGTTGGCGTTAGTAAACTACGCCCCCATGCAACTAATCTTGGGGTGTTAGGGATAAGTATAAACACTCTTTATCCAAATTTTTGGTCCTTTTAAGGAGGTGTTTAAGCGCCCTTGAGCGAGAGCAATCGGAATATCTGACTTTATCGCTCTCACTTAGCCATAGAACTCTACAACTTTAAATTTTGGCGAAGCCCCTAGTATCGAAGCCGGACTCGAGGCGCTATACTGCGCCTAAATTGGGCGAGGCGATTCCTACTTTGCGAGCAGAAAAAAATCTTTAAGGATTTGAGACCTCTCGAACAACGGCAGCTCTCGCCCTATCATGACAGTTAGTTTTGGCTTTCTCTCTTGAGGTGCTTTCGTCCAGGAAGAGCAGGACACAATCATGATAGTTCTCCTGTGCTACCTTAGCGATATAAGCGGGCGTAAGGTACCAAAACATAGGAGCCAGGCAAACCCAACTATTGACCCAAGACATGATTGAGCTGATGCATATAGTGCTATATGTTCGGGGTGCCACACTGTCAAAAGTGTTTGGACTTGTCTTGCCAGGTTATGGGGTACTAAAGCCCACAGCAAACTAGTCGTGCCAAGATACTGCAGGTATAATAAATAAGCGATAAAGGAAGGGGTAAATAAGCGTAATAGCAATGTTGCTGTATAGTATTTGTCGGCGTTAAGGGCAGGGGTCCCAGGACTGCTTACTGCGGCTGCGGCGTGGCTCAAGTGGGGGCCTAGTGCAGCCCAACTTCATCAGCTCAAGCTCGAGACCCTCGCGATGGGCCAAGCCTCGCGGGGCGGATGACAGGAAGCTTCCTCAGGAGCAGCCTCATCAGGTAGTCTCGCGAGGAGGTGGACAGATCGAGGCAAGGGCACCTCGCGAGGAGCCCATGACGCAAGCCATGACGATCGAGACCAGGCGGGCGCCCGGTGGCGCCCGGCTTTCTGATGTCCTTGTTTCCCCTTGATTGCAAAGGGGGCAAGCACGAGGCCAAGGCATCGAGCAAAGGTTACCGTTTGGTGCAACAAGACCAAGACAAGCGAGGCGGCGGGATGGAGGTCATCGTGGAGCCAGAGGCGGCGTCATCGTCGGAGCCTTTGGCAGCGAAGACCAACTTTAGTCGACATAAGTGTACTAGATGTTCCCCTTCAAAATGGCCAATTGTTGGTGCCCTTCCGCTCATTATTTGGGAAGAGGCCGGGGCCTCCCTCTATAAATAGGACTAGCCACCCACAGTAGGGGCATCTTGGAGATGGATCGATCGAGAGAGAGAAAGCGGTGAACTTCAAGCAGTTCATCGCACCAGCTCAAGAACAGCCCTCGCAAGGCTGTTCTCCTTTATCTTATTCATCATCAGCCCTGAGGCAATCCACCACACCACAAACTAGAGTAGGGTATTACACCTGGCGGTGGCCCAAACTAGTATAAACCTCGTGTCCCTTGTGTGTTCTTCTTTCTAGCCTAGATCCTTTGCGTGACTTGAGATGTGAGCTGGTAGGGAAAGATCTTCGTGTGCACCCCAGAGTTCGAACCTCAAGGGTCTAGCGGAAAGCGAAATCGACATTGTACGCCCGGTAAGTGCGCCGAATCTTTCTTCTTGTAGTCGCGTGTGATCTTCCGTCGTGTCCATGGCTGACAATCGCCGAGCTCGCGCCGAGCGTCGGGCTGCTCTCGCCACCCGCGTCACCTAGATGGCGCCCATCGGCGGTCGCCCTCGTCGTTCCCCGTTGCCTGCCGCTAACGCCGCCGCCACGGACGGTGAGAAGCAGCAGCGAGCCTCGTCCTTGCATCGCCGGTTCGGCGGGAAGCGGCACCACCACCCATTCGCGACTCGGCGGTTCGTGCGTCCCATGCCCGTCGCGCCCCACGGACCGCCTGTTGTCTTTGCTCTGGCGCGTGAGCTCTGCACTACCGTCCCATCGGCGACCTCTATGAGGCTGGCTCGCCGCATCACCGAGCTCGTCGGCACCGCGAGAGCTCCCTGCGCCGTCTCTCGCTGCCTGCGCCCTCCGTCTGCTTGCGAGGCGAGAAGCGAAAATGCCTCCGCCACCTCCTCCCTAAACGCCCCAGCTCCAAGGCGCCACGGCCCGGGGCAGAGACCCACCACGTCCGGCGGCTGCGCGACAAGAAAGGAGCTGCCAAGAGATCCCTCGTCCCCAAGAAGGTGCCCGCGTGCTCCCAGCACCGGTGCACCATGACCGCATCCCTGCGCCACCACGTCAAGACCCCGCGCTACTCCGAGCCCGCGGTGCGGGAACCCCGAGCAAGCCCGCATCAGTGAGCTCACGGTAGCCCGCTGCGAGCTGCCGGGCCTTCACCGCTGAGCTGCGTAGCATCGCATGGCCCGGCAAGTTCAAGCCAGACCTGCCTCCTTGCTACAACGGCACTGCAGACCCCGCGGAGTTCCTCCAGCTCTACGAGCTAGGCATCGAAGCCGCCAGCCAGGGCCGAAAAGGTCATGGCGAATTGGTTCCCCATGGCGCTCAGGGCCAGACCCTTTTGGCTCTGAACACAGCTCCTAGCACGATCTCCTCTGGGGCCGAGATGCACACTCGCTTCATCGCCAACTTCCAAGGCACTCGCGACCAGCCCCGGCCATAGTGACTGCGCCACATCAAGCAACAGCCGGGAGACCACTGCAGAAGTACATCGGTAGCTTGACAACGCCGCCTCGAGATCCCGGGGTGGTGAGGAGGCTATCATCTCAGCCTTCTCTGATGGCGTGCGTGACATCAATGTGCAAGTCACCAGGACCCTCATCGATGGCGGAGCAGGACTCAACGTCCTGTCCGTCGAGACATTCAACAATCTCCAAGTGACATAGGATCAGCTTCAGCCGACCAAGCCTTTCTCAGGAGGCACTGATGGTTCCATTGTTCCGATAGGGCAAGTTCGCCTTCCTGTCACCTTTGGGCAGCATAACAACTACCGCACCCAGCTCATTGACTTCGACGTCGCCCACATTCGCCTACCATACAATGCCATCCTTGGGTACCCAGCCCTGGCAAAGTTCATGGCAGTGACTCACCATGGCTACAATGTCCTCAAGATGCCGAAGCGGTGGAGTCATCACAATGCCTGTGAGGAAAGGGATGCGATGTGTTCTCTTGGCGTGCCTTCAAGCGCTTGACAATCGAAGCCGAGATCACGGGAGGCGGGAGGCTTCCGGCGGTCCCTAAGAATAAGAAGGCTTCACCTGTCCCAAACCCTCATGAGGTAGGCACCTCCGGAGGCGTTGCGTCAGGATCCGCGCCCGTTCAAGGGGTGCCACCCTCTGTCGCATAGGAAGGCATGCCCGGCGCCCTCCTCGGGCGAGGCTCGGGGGCTCTCCTCACGGAGAGCCACCGACTTACCAAATCACGAGGGGCGCTCGGGCACCACCAGGCGTGCTGCAAAGCACGTTTCCCTCGAGGAAGGTATGAAGGCGAGGCCAAACCCTTAGGAGTTCATCGCGAGGAACATTCGGGAGCTCTGAGTCAAGAGTCATGCTTGGCAACCGCCCTACCACTCCTGACTCCCCATCCAGGCGAGGATGGCGGGCTGCAGCGTCTGCATCGATGTGCGAGGGCTCAGCCGGCAGCGTCTTAAGGCGCCTCTGGCCTTCCGCGTGGGGCATTGTGAGGTCCACCTCACGGCAGCGTTCGCATGCCCTTGGCCTGCGAATCGGTCGCCGCTCATCAGCACTGGCGAGGAGCATCTGGAAACTCGAAGGTCGGGCATCCGCGGTCTGGCGGAGATGGAGATGGCCTTGAAGATCCTGTGCCCCGGGCCTCACGATGCGGAGCATCCATGATCATCCCCATGGGCGCATCTACATCCCCTACAACACCACTTGGACCCATGACTCGAGCATGTGCAAGAGCTCTTGAAACCGGTGACATTTCTCCTCTCATAGTTCCTTCGATTCACATGAGACATGGTTACTACCTCAAGCGGAAGCGCTATGCATACTCGGTACCAGCAGGTTAACCATGAAGGAGCTAGGAAGCAAGGAGGGCCGGAAGCGAAGACATGCGTGAAGATGGAGGGAAAACACCGTCCAGGATGGCGGACGATCGGATGGCAGCCGGACGATCGAGACGAGCCGAGACGATCCGGACCACCACGGACGATCCGGCTAACTCACCGAAGGCACCGAAGCTCAACATGAAGCGGACCATCGGACCCGCCCGGATCATCCGGACCTTGCCCGGACGTCCGGACCCCCAGCCGGACATCCGGCCCTGCGCCGCCACCAGCCGAGCCTCCAGCTCATCCGGGCTTCCACTCGGACCATCCGGACCAGCCCGGATCATCCGACTCCACTCCCGGATCATCCGGCCAGCGCCTGCGCGCGCGTGTTGGGCTGAGCCCATGTACCCCTTCGCCCCCTAGTCTATTTATAGGACCCCCTCTCCTCACTTTGAGACTTAGCATTGGATTAGCTCATATTTGTGTGAGAGCCCTTGCTCATCCACTTGGTTACTTATCCTCGGAGCTCGTGACCTCTTCGGAGAAGATCCACCAAGCGGATTCAAGACCCGCTCTGGGAAGAACATCAAGGCCTCCTCGTGGAGTAGAGCGGTTCCTTTGTATCTTACCTTTGTTGACTTTGGATCTCGTGAATCTCTTATGTGTGTGGTGATCTAGCTTGGTGTGATTGATTCCTTGTCGGTTGAGTGGTTCTCTCTCGTTTTCCCGTGTTTTCCTTTGTGCTTCGCGTGTTCTTGAGATTACCCGTAGGATCCACTCCAAGCGTGAAAGATCGATGCTATAGGGTTCCACCTACATCATATGGTATCATGAGCCACGTTGATCACGTTTTGGAGCCCCTACCCGTGTTTTCTAGCTTGATTTTGTAGTTTTCGTCCTAAATCCGAAAATCCCCACCAAAAATAGCCCCAATTTTTTTGTGATTTGTTGATTTTGATCCGTGGATTCGATTATGTAACTTCGTGGATCTTGCTTTTCCCCACCTTCTCCTCCTCGAAATCCATCCAAAATCTGCGGATTAAATGAATTTCTCGCCGTTTTGAGTTCATCGAGCAGTTCCGACGCGTTTGACCTGCTGGATCATCCGGACCTTGACCGGATCATCGGGACGCCGGATCATCGGCTCTGGCCGGATCATCCGGCTTCCTCTGCCGAAACTGCATTTCTGCAGTTCCTCACCACCACCACCTACGCCTACATACCTCCCCACTTCAACCACCACCACTTCCACCTGCTAAAATCCCAAGACACAACCTCCGTGCCACTATTCGACTTTGAGTTAGAGAATTTGAGTTGAGAATTCCGTGTCCTATTGTGTTTCGGCTATTTAGGTACGGTGCGACATCAACAACTCACGCTCATCTTCGTCGACTACTCATCTTTGCTACGGACGGTAACTTCACCGACATCTTTGTCATACCTTGCAATTTCATTGATAACCATCATACCCCATCTTTGGCGTCGCTTACCCATCGAGACTAGCCATCGAGTATTGCCGGTAACGTGACTTGTGCACATTAGTGATAATACTCCATATCATACATACCATACCATCGTGGTGCTTATCTCGGAATCAACTTGTGTGTCACAAATTTGTCATCGCATACACAATTGCTATCTTGGTTCGTGAAGTTTGCATAAGAAAACAGCTCAAAAGAGAAAGAGCCATTCAAGCTTTTAAGCAAAGAGGAAAGATAGGCAAGAACCAAAGCATCATACAACATTAAGATTGTCATATAAGATCATCTTGGATCTTAGCACCGAAATACCATACATATAGCATACTTGGGATAGAGATCGTCGCATTTTGCATAGTAGGTTGTGCACAAGCTCCGTATCCGCCTATTGTGCAATCGTGCTAGCGTCTCTCTAGTATTGTGCAACAAGAGCATTTTCGTGGATTCCACATTTTAGCTCACTTTTGGTTTGCACAATCCCACTTATCTATTTGCGTGTGTGTTTCCGTGTACCACTACTTGCTTGGTCTACTTGTTGCATTTGCGAATTTGCGAATCTTTTTCAACATCTTTGAGTCAAACTAACGATTGCAATCAATTTTATGCCACCATCCTAACCAAGCTCTACCATAAGCTTTTACTTGTGTAGGTGTGAGAACCGACAAGAATCGGTACCAATAGTGCTATTTCATTGTCCGCATTTGAGTGAACTTGATTCATCTTCAACATCGGTCAAAGGTACATTGGTATTAGTTCTTCTCCTTCTACCACTCACAATTTGCTTGAAATGATGGATAGGCCAAGTACTTCTACCAACCCACTCTTAAATCGAGCAAGGCGGCGACATGTCGACATCGTCACCAAGAGCCACCTCTTTGGCGCTGTGGCGTTGCATCAAGAGCAACAAGCAATGAATGACCGCATCAACAACCTGCGCCACCGACTTACGACTCTCAGAAGCAGCGTACAAGAGACTACGCCGACAACAAGCTCGATGCGCACAAGCAAGAAAATGATGCAAGAATGGGCGAGATCCGCACCTTGTTGGTGAACCGGCCTCCTTCTACATCGTCATACTCAAAGCGGAGCCACTCAAATCGACACTCAAGCGACTCCTTCTCCGACTCAAGTACACGTCATCGAACACTCTTGACGAGCAGCGTCAAGACCGTCATGCATCTCGCAACCCGCTACCGTCAAGCATTCATAAGAGCAAGTCGATGAGCAAGTACCTCGTCCTCAATCAAACCAAGTAGCGTTTGCTCAAGCTCAAGAATGACAACGTCTTAAATCGCCAAGAAGAACAAACGGCGCGTCTACACCAGAGCAACAAGATGCGAGGCTCAACATCTTCAAAAACAACAACGAGAAGCACAAGCTCTTGGTAGAGCGTGCCCTTCAAGCATCAAGTCGAGCTATCGCCAACCACAATCGCGAACAGCGCAATCAAGAGGAAGCCCTTGAGAAGAAATCAAGAGAGGAACTACCATCCGCGTGTCCAACGTCAAGCTACTTCACAAGCTCCTCAAACTCAACCTCAACCTCCAAGGTCGACAAGGGCAAGTTGATCATGGACTTCCTCCGCCAAAGGCGACATGAGGATGATTACCCTCCACGTCAAGGCGTCATCATCACCATCGCCAACAACACAATGAAGAACAACGCTATAGCAAGCTAAAATTCACAATGCCCAAGTTCAATGGAAGCAATGATCCCGAAGAGTACCTATCATGGGCATTAAGGTTGACAAAATCTTTCGTTTGCACAATTATGAGGAAGAAGAAGATCGCTATGGCATCACTTGAGTTCCAAGACTATGTGCTCATATGGTGGCAACAAGTCCTTGAGCGCCGACAAGCAAGAGGTGAACCTACAATCACCACTTGGGCTCAAATGAAGGATGTCATGCGAGCACGTTTTGTGCCAACCTACTACAACCGCGATCTCTTCAAGAAGCTACAACTCCTCAAGCAAGGAACAAAGAGTGTTGAAGAATACTACAAGGAAATGGAGATTGCCATGATTCGAGCCAATGTCACGGAGGATGATGAGCAAACAATGGCACGATTCTTGAATGGACTCAATCATCCTATCAAGAAGATCGCCAACTTCCAACCCTACTCCAACCTCATTGAGCTCGTACATCAATCTACAAAGGCGGGCGTCAAGTGCAAGATGACTTCAAATCGCCAAGTACTCCTCCAAGATCTCTGGCTTCTCCAATAACCAAGCTTCAACAACTACTCCAACCGACATCAACCAAGCCTTCTCCAAGCAACGACGACAAGTCAAGTTACAAGAAAACTTCCACAAGTTCAAGTCGTCTTCCTCCTACTACAAGCAACTTCAAGCGCGTGCTTCATCATCTACTCAACCGATGAGACCGTCAAGACAAGCTCCTTCAAGTGTTTCACTTGCGGCGGCGAGCCACAAGTCCTATGAATGCACAAACAAGCGCACCATGATACTCAACGGCGGCGGCACCTAGGACTCAATGAGTGAAGATGAAATGGAAGCTATTGAGCAAGTAGCCATGCATAGGCAAGTGAATGAAGATGAAGATGACCAAGTCTTTTGTGATGAAGACCACGAGCCCGCTCTCGTTGTCTCAAGGTTTGACTCTTCAACATCAACAAGAAGAAGACCAGCGATGCCACATCTTCCACACAAAGGCGGCATCAATGGACGATCTGTCAAGGTCATCATCGATGGAGTAGTTTCCACAACTTGGCAAGTGAAGAACTATGCTCCAAGCTTCAATTGGTCAAGAAAAGCACCGCACCCTACAAGGTTCAATGGCTAAGTGACTCCGGCACTATACGAGTTGAGCATACGGTCCAAATATCCTTCAAAATCGGTGCATATGAGGACACTTGGGAGTGTGATGTGGTCCCAATGACCGTTTGCCACCTCCTTCTTGGTCGACCATGGCAATTCGACCGTGGTGTCTTCCACAATGGGCGTACCAACCACTATAGCTTCAAGATGAAAGGAAAAGAATATGTGCTACGACCCATGTCTCCTAGTCAAGTGATAGCCGACAAGCAAGCCACCAACCATAGAGAGAAGAGTGAGAAAGTGAGCCACCAAAAAGTGAGTGAGAGCCACAAGCCAAACTTGAGCGCCTCTTCGCCTAGAGAGAAAAACCTCATTCTATTTGCCACCAAAAGTGAGATGAGAGAAGTGTGTGAGAACCCATCGAGTGTGATGCACTTTGTCCTTGTGTGCAAGGATGGAGAAACAAAAACTAACACCATTCACGAGCTACCTTTGGTGTTTCAATCTCTTTTGCAGGAATTTCAAGATGTTTTCCCCGATGACCTACCTCCGGGTCTACCTCCTCTACGAGGCATTGAGCATCGAATCAACCTCATCCCCGGAGCACCACTTCCAAACAAAGCTCCATACCGTGTCAACCCCGAAGAAACCAAAGAGATTCAACGGCAAGTACAACAACTAATCGACAACGTTCATGTACGTGAAAGCTTAAGCCCTTGTGCCGTTCCCGTCATACTTGTGCCTAAGCCCGACGGAAGTTTCCTCTTATGTTCCGATTGTAGACCCATAAATGCCATTACCGTTCGATATAGGCATCCCATTCCTCGCTTAGATGATATGCTTGATGAACTTAGTGGAGCCAACTTTTTCTCAAAAATTGATCTTAAAAGTGGCTATTATCAAATACACATTCATGAGGGTGATGAACGGAAAACTGATTTTAAAACCAAATTTGGCTTATATGAGTGGTTAGTTATGCCTATGGGTTTATCGGAGGCTCCCGGTACTTTTGTGCGTCTCATGCATCATGTACTTCGACCTTATATTGGAGTCTTTGTTGTGGTTTACTTCGATGATATTCTTGTGTTTAGCAAAACCATGAAAGAGCATCTTGATCATGTTAAGCTTGTTTTGCAAACACTTATGAGAAAGTCTTTATGCCAACATGAAAAAGTGCACATTTGGTGTTGACAAAGTGGTTTTCTTGGGTTCGTTGTCTCTTCAAGGGTGTCCATGTTGATGAAACTAAGATTGAAGCAATTAAAACTTGGCTAGCACTAATTTGCAACAAGTCACGAAGTTTCCTTGGTCTTGCAGGTTTTTATCGCTGCTTTGTCAAAGATTTTAGCACAATAGCCGCTCCTTTACATGCTTTGAGTAAGAAGAATGCTCCTTTTGTTTGGGGATCTTTGCAATCCACCGCTTTTGATGAGCTCAAGTCTTTTCTTACTCATGCTCGATTCTTGCTTTGCCCAATTTTGAAAAAACTTTTGAGGTTCCTTTGTGATGCAAGTGGTACAGGAATTAGCGGAGTTTTGATGCAAGAAAAAGCGAGCCATTGCTTATTTTAGTGAAAAACTCTCGGTGCTCAACTTAACTATCCCATATATGACAAAAGAATTGTATGCTTTAGTCGTGTACTACATGTTTGGGAACATTATCTTAGACCTCATGAGTTTGTCATCCATACCGATCATGAAGCGGCTTAAATACTTGAAAGGCCAAACTAAGTTGAACAAGCGTCATGCCAAATGGAGTGAATTTATCGAATCTTTCCCATATGTGATCAAGTACATTAAGGGTAAGGAAAATGTAGTTCTTGATGCACTTTCACGCATATACCGCTTGTCACCTAACTTGAGTTGAATGTTATTGGCCGAGCACATAAAAGACTTGTATGCTAGTGATCCATCTTTTGCACCTCATTATGCTAAATCTTTGATGCATACATCTTGGGAACAATACTACATTAAGGATGGTTATCTTATGAGAACTAACAAACTATGCATTCCCGAGTCTTCTCTTCGTTTGCTCCTCTTGCAAGAGGCTCATGGAGGCGGACTCATGGGACATTTTGGACGAGATAAGACATTCACCACGCTCTCCAAGAACTACTTTTGGCCCAAGATGTTTCGAGACGTCTCACGCTTCACAACCCGATGCTCTACATGTCACAAAGCTAAGTCTAAAGCTCAATCTCATGGTCTTTACATGCCTCTCCCTATTCCATATCAACCTTGGGAAGACATTAGCATGGACTTTGTACTTGGTTTGCCTAGAACTCAAAATGGAAAGGATTCGTGTTTGTTGTTGTGGACCGATTTTCTAAGATGGCACATTTCATCCCTTGCAACAAGATGAGCGATGCTTCACATGTTGCAAATCTCTTTTGTAGAAATCTTGCGTCTCCATGGAGTACCAAAGACAATCGTCTCCGACCATGACGTCAAGTTCTTGAGTTACTTTTGGAAGACCCTATCGTAAGCTAGGAATCAAGCTCTTGTTCTCATCGCATACCATCCACAAACCGGCACTGAGCGGAGGTGACGAGCGGACTCTCTCCACTCTACTTGGCGTCTTGATCAAGAAGAACATCAAGGAGTGGGAAGCATGTCTACCCATCGCCCGATGCGCCTACAATCGTGCAAGACATCTGACGGCCAAGCAAGTCCCCTTGAGGTCATCTCGGCTTCAACCAGTTGTCACCATTGGACATACTACCTCTTCCTCTACAAACGCACCAACATGGATGCGAGTGCGAACAAGCTACATCAAGAAGATACATGAGGATACAAGAAACACCATCGAGCACCAAGTACAGCGACTAGCGACCAAGCTCAACATCAACAAGCAACCCATGATCTTGACATAGGCGATCTCCTGTGGCTACACCTCGCAAGGCAGCTTCTGAAAGTGCAACTAATCCCGGTGGTTTTGGTAATTAATAACAACATATATATCATTGAACTAATCATTTCTTGAGAATATTTGAGAAAGTTCGGTGATATTGGTATGGCAATGAATGATGATGTGGACCCCTCAAAATGCTAAGGAAAACATTGGCAAAAGCTCAAGACTCCATTTTGGTTTAGTGATCCAAGATCACATTGAGTCCATAGGAAAGCCAATACTATTAAAAGGGGTGAGGTTATGATGATGATCTGGTTGCTCCAAGTGCTTAGTGATTTATCTCTCAAACTATCGGCAATCTTTCATTCCAACATAAACTCATAAGTAATCTCGGTCCCACCGATTCCAAACTCAGTCACACGAGATGAACCACCTCAGCCATATAGCCAAACCCTAGAATCTCGGATTTTCCGATTCCAAACTCGGTCATTCGAAATTGGTGTTGCCAAGCTTACGTAACATACGTACTCAAATCGGTGTCACCGAGATGAGAAAGTCGGTCCCACCGAGATTGGCAAACCCTAGACTTTGGAAGAATCGGACTAGCAGAGATTGTATTTTCGGTCCCACGAAAATCCCAACGTTCTAAGATTTGAACTTTCGGTCGACCGAGTTGTCAACCAGTCGGCCGAGATTGGTCAAATGTGTGTAGCAGTTGGATTTTGTGTGGAGGCTATAAATACCCTCCACCTCCTCTTCATTCGTGGAGAGAGCCATCGAAAGAACTACCACTCCTACCTTACATTTACGAGAAGAAAACTACCTACCCTTGTGTTGAGATCAAGTAGCTCCACTCCCACCATATGAAACTTGATTTCTAGTCTTTCCAAGTTGCTTTCCACTCAATCCCTTCCTCCACCACAGCCAAATCAGTGAGGAGAGTTGAGTGTTGGGGAGATATCATTTGAAGCACAAGAGCAAGGAGTTCATCATCACCAACCCCATCTATTACCTTTTGGAGGTGGTGCCTCCTAGATTAGTTAGGTGTGGCTTGGGAGCCTCCGTCATGATGTGGAGTTGAACCAAGGAGTTTGTAAGGGCAAGGAGATCGCCTACTTCGTGAAGATCTACCCGAGTAAGGCTAGTCCTCCGTGGGCGTAAGCCATGATGGCATAGACAAGGTTGCTTCTTCGTGGACCCTTCGTGGGTGGAGCCCTCCGTGGACTCAGCGCGGCCGTTACCCTCCGTGGGTTGAAGTCTCCATCAGCGTGGATTGACGATAGCACCACCTATCGGAACCACGAGAAAAAATCTCCGTGTCACCACATTGCGTTTGCTCTTCTCCACCTCTCATTTACTATCACGTGCAATTTACTTTCGCTGCCATAACTCTAGAATTGCATGTGTAGGGTGATACTTGACTTAGTTGCCATTGTGAACTTGCTAAGAAACTACTCCAATCAAAAGGCAAAATTTTTAAGTTGTCAAGTAGTCTAATCACCCCCCCTCTAGACATACTTCCGATCCTACAAGTGGTATCAGAGCTTTGGTCTCCATTGGATTGGTTTCCATTGCATTGGACTCCATAAGCTTGGTTTCACAACCTAGGAGAGTATGGCGTCTAGTGAGGTAATTTTCGTAGAGGTCCTTACTTTGATGGTTCAAACTTTGCTAGTTGGAAGCATAAAATGAAAATGCATATTCTTGGACATAACCACGCATGGGGCATTATTTGTGTTGGCTTGCAAGGTGAGTTCTTGAAGAAGGAAAAGTTCGGATCGTGAAGCTCTGCGGATGAGTTGCGGATGTTCTGAGAACAATGCTCAAGCTTGTGACATTCTCTTCAATGCTTTGTGTCGAGGAGTTCAACAAGATCAGCCGTCTTGAGAATGCAAAAGAGATTTGGGATACTTTGGTGAAATGCGCAGAAGGTACCGAGTC
>JAHHZJ010003467.1:0-35834 GCA_021437245.1 Aegilops speltoides
GGTTGGCGAGCTTCGACTTGATGCTTGAAGGCGCGTTCGCCTCAAAGCTTGTGCTTCTCGTTGTTGTTGTTGAAGAGCGTTGAGCCTCGGCATCTTGTTGCTCTTGGTGTGAAGCGGCTTTCGTTCTTGTTCTTGTTGGTGGCGAAAGCGTTGTCGTTCTTGAGCTTGAGCAAAGCGCCATTTGGCTCGATTGAGAGACGAGAACTTCTTCATCAACTTGCTCTTGGAATTTTTATGTCGTGTATCGGGTTGCGAGATGCATAGCCGGTCTTAATGCGACTCGGCGAAGAATGTTCGATATTGATGTACTTTGTGTCGGAGAAAGAAGTCGTCGGATTGGCGACTTGAGTTGGCTCCGTCTTGAGTGTGAAGATGTAGAAATGCGCGGTTCACCAACAAAGCGCGGATCTAAATCCATTCTTGCATCATTCTCTTTCTTGTCTTGTCGAGTTTGTTGTCGTAATCTCTTATCACGCTTCTCGAAGTCGCAAGTCGGTGGAGAGGTTGTCGATCGTTCGCTCATTGCTTGTTGCTCTTGATGGAGAGCTCGTCGTTGGCATAAAGAGGTGGCTCTTGGTGACGTAAGATGACATGTCGTCGTCTTGCTCGATGAAAGTGGATTTGTAGAAGAACTTGGCCTATCCATCATTTCAAGCAAATTGTGAGTGGTAGAAGGAGAAGAACTAATACCAATGTACCTTTGACGAAGTTGAAGATGAATCAAGTTCACTCAAATCACGGACAATGAAATAGCACTATTGGTACCGATCCTATCGATTCTCACACCTACACAAGTAAAAGCTTTTGGTGGAGCTTGGTTGGGATGGTGGCACAAAATTGATTGCAATCGTTAGCTTGACTCAAAATGTTGAAGAAGATTAGCAAATTCGCAAATGTAACAAGTAGACCAAGCAAGTAGTGGTACGGAAACACACATAAAATAGATAAATGGGATTGTGCAAACCAAAAGTGAGCCAAAATGTGGAATCCACGAAAATGCTCTTGTTGCACAATAGTAGAGAGGCATGCTACGATTGCACAATAAGCGGATCTGGAGCTTGTGCACAACCTACTAGGCAAAAATGCAACGATCTCTATCCCAAGTATGCTATATGTATGGTATTTGGTGCAATGATCCAAGATGATCTTATATGACAATCTTAATGTAGTATGATGCTATGGTTCTTGCTTATAAGCTCTTTGCTTATCTTTCTCTTTTGCTTAAAAGCTTGGGTGGCTCTTTCTCTTTTGAGCTCTTTTCTTATGCAAACTTCACGAACCAAGATAGCAATTGTGTATCGATGACAACTTTGTGACACACAAGTGGATCTCGAGATATGCACCACTATACTATGGTATGTATGCTATAGAGTATGATCACTAATGTGCACAAGTCACGTTTGACAATACTCAATGGCTAGTCTCGATGGGTAAAAGCAAGCATAAAGATGGGCGATGTTGGTTATCAATGCAATTGCAGAGATGACAAAGATGTCGTCGAGGTTACCGTCCTTGGCGATGATGGGTCCTTAGCGAAGATGGCGGTGGTGATGTTGACGTCGAACCGTACCTATATATAGAAACACAATAGGACACGGGAACCACAACTCAAATTCTCAAAGAACAAAAGCAACAATGGTGGTAGCGGAAAGTGGAGTGGTATAGCGTATGATGTGGTGAAAGCCCTAGGCAAGATGCCAATATTGGAAATTTAGATGGTGTCAATGGTGTTGTAGCCTATCTAGAAGGAAGGAGAATGTCAATAGCTTCTCAACGAGCTAAAACGACCAATCGGACTCGGATGTGGAAGTTATGGTGGAAATGGTGAAACTCGGAAAAGCTGAAATGGCAGGGGCGGTAGTACCCTGGGAAGAAGCGGTAGTACCGCTCGTGTCGAGTTTTGAACTATTTCGGCTGGGAGGGCTGGGCGGTAGTACCGTTCTCGAAGTGAGTACCGCTTGAGGTTCAATGGCAGTATCTCACCGCTTCTGTGGCGGTAGTACGGCCCCGCTCGTGTCGAGATTTTCTCATTGCCGAATTGTTTAGCGATTTTGAGGCGAAATGGATGATTTAAGGTCAAAATTGATGGATTTTTGTGGATGGAAGAGGTGAAACTTGGGGAGATGCTAGATGGACTCGAGCCAAGCAAATCCACGGATCAAAATCAACAAAACATCATCAAACCAACAAATCACAAAAAATTTGGGGCTATTTTTGTGGGGATTTTCGGGGTTTTAGGACGAAAACAACAAAATCAAGCTAGAAAACACGGGGTAGGGGCTCCAAAAGCGTGATCAGCGTGGCTCATGATACCATATGATGTAGGGTGGAACCCTAATTGGTTGATCTTTCACGTTTGGAGGGGTCCTATAGAGGAACACGAAGAACAGCGGAAGCACAAGGGGAAACAGGGGGAAAACAAGAGGAATCACTCAACCAACAAGGAATCGATCACACAAGTGCTAGATCACCACACACATAAGAGATCCACAAGATACAAAGTCAACAAAGGTAAGGATACAAAGGAACCGTTCATCTCCGGAGGAGGCCTTGAATCCACGAGGGGATCTTCCGTATAGGGGTCTTGAATCCGATGGATCTTCTCCTGAAGCGGAGGTCACGATCTCCGTGGAGAAATGCCAGTGGATGAGAAAAGGCTCTCACACACAAATATGAGCTAATCAATGCTAACCCTAGAAAGGATGAGGGGATGGTCTATTTATAGTCTAGGTTCTCAAAGGGGTAAGTTGGAGGGAAGCAGTACATGGGCCTCGGCCCGGCAGCTACCTACACAGGCAAGGGCGGTAGTACCGCTTCGGGGATGATAGTACCGCTTAGTCTTCCAGTGGTAGTACCGCTTCTGGAGGCGGTAGTACCGCTTCGAGAGTGCTTTCAGCGGTAGTACCGCTCGGGAGGCTGATAGTACCCGCTCTGGCCACGTTCGATTCTGGGTTGCGGGTTCGGCGGACGTAAAGGCGGATCTCAGGCGGTAGTGCCGCTGGCTTTCGGCTCAGCGGTAGTACCGCTTAAGCTGGGCAGTAATGCCGCTCGTCTGAACTCTGCAGCTCCTCCTCTCGCTCTTGATGTCCCTTTTGAGCTGTAGCTTCTTCTAGGTTGACTCCTTGGTACCTAAGCATGCATAGCATTTCCGTTTGAGGTATGTAACCATGTCTCATGTGAATCGAAGGGGTGTGAGAGGTGATGTCACCTCGGTTTCAAGAGCTCTTGCGCGTGCTCGAGTCATAGTCGTCCTTGTGGGGTTGGATGTGTCGATGTGGAGTCCATGGGGATGATGGAAGGATGCTCCGCATCAATGATGATACCGCTCTGGCCCGTTCGATTCCAGAGTTTGTCGGGTTCGGCGGACGTAGAGGCGGATCTCGGCAGTAGTGCCGCTGGCTCGGCTCAGTGGTAGTACCGCTTAGGCTGGAAGCGATAGTACCGCTTCGTCTGGACTCTGCAGCTCCTCCTCTCGCTCTTGATGTCCCTTTTGAGTTGTAGCTTCTTCTAGGTTGACTCCTTGGTACCTAAGCATGCATAGCATTTCCGTTTGAGGTAGTAACCATGTCTCATGTGAATCGAAGGGAATTGTGAGAGAGGTGATGTCACCTCGGTTTCAAGAGCTCTTGCGTGCTCGAGTCATAGGTCCTTGTGGGGTTGGATGTGTCGATGTAGAGTCCATGGGGATGATGGAAGGATGCTCCGCATCATATCCCTCTCCTTGAAAGGATCCGACCTCGGATCAAGATCTTCATCACCATGGAAAGGCGAGAGGTCTTTGGCGTTGAAGGTGTCGCTCACGTTGTACTTGTCGCTTGGTATGTCGAGCTTGTAGGCATTGTTGTTGTGGCGTGCTAGCACCTTGAAGGTCCATCGGCTCGGTAGAAGTTTGGACTTGCGTTCGTTGGGAATCGTTCCTTGCGAAGGTGTAGCCACGAGATCGCCTATGTTGAAGATCATGGGTTGCTTGTTGATGTTGAGCTTGGTGGTTAGTCGTTGTACTTGGCGCTCGATGGTGTGTCTTGTATCTTCATGCATCTTCTTGATGTAGCTTGCACGGGCACTTGCGTCGAGGTTGGTGCGCTCTTGTAGAGGAAGAGGTAGAATGTCCAATGGGGACAATGGGTTGAAGCCGTGAAGCGACCTCGAAGGAGACTTGCGGTAGTCGAATGTCTTGTACGGTTGTAGGCGTACTCGGCGATGGGTAGACATGCTTCCCACTCCTTGATGTTCTTGATCAACACACAGTAGAGTGGAAGCGTCGGTTTGTCACCTCCGTTTGGCCGTCGGTTTGAGGATGGTATGCGGATGAGAACAAGAGCTTGATTCGAGCTTGGCGCATAGAGTCTTCAAAAGTAACTCAAGAACTTGGCGTCATGATCGGAGGCGATTGTCTTGATACTCCATGGGCGCAAGATTTCCTAAAAGAGATTTGCAATATGTGAAGCATCGTCTACCTTGTTGCAAGGAATGAAATGTGCCATCTTAGAAAATCGGTCCACAACAACAAACACGGAATCCTTTCCATTTTGAGTTCTAGGCAAACCAAGTACAAAATCCATGCTAATGTCTTCCCAAGGTTGATAAGGAATAGGAAGAGGCATGTAAAGACCATGAGATTGAGCTTTTGACTTAGCTTTGCGGCATGTAGAGCATCGGGTGGTGAAGCGAGAGACATCTCGAAACATCTTGGGCCAAAAGTAGTTCTTGGAGGCGTGGCGAAGGTCTTGTCGCGTCAAAATGTCCCATGAGTCCACCTCCATGAGCCTCTTGCAAAAGGAGCAAGCGAAGAAGACTTCGGGTATGCATAGTTTGTTAGCTTTCATAAGATAACCATCCTTGAGGTAATATTGTTCCCAAGATGTATCGTCAAACATTTAGCATAATGAGGTGCAAAGATGGATCACTAGCATACAAATCTTTGATATGCTCAAAACCTATAACATTCAACTCAAGTTGGGTGACAAGCATGCATATGTGTGATAGTGCATCGGCAACTACATTTTCCTTGCCCTTAATGTACTTGATCACATATGGAAAAGATTCAATAAATTCACTCCATTTGGCATGGCGCTTGTTCAATTTAGTTTGACCTTTTAAGTACTTAAGCGTTTCATGATCGGTATGGATGACAAACTCATGAGGCCTAAGATAATGTTCCCAAACATGTAGCACACGCACTAAAGCATACAATTCTTTGTCATACAGGATAGTTAAGTTGAGCACGGAGAGTTTTCACTAAAATAAGCAATGACTCGTTTTTCTTGCATTAAAACTCCGCCAATTCGGTACCACTTGCATCACAATGGACCTCAAAAGTTTTGTCAAAATTGGGCAAAGCAAGAATTGGAGCATGAGTAAGCAAAGACTTGAGTTCATCAAAAGCGTTTGATTGCAAGGTCCCCAAACAAAAGGTATTCTTCTTACTCAAAGCATGCAAAGGGCCTGCAATAGTGCTAAAGTTTTTCTAAGCGGCGATAAAAACCAGCAAGACCAAAAACTTAGCACTTGTTGCAAATTGGTGGGTTGGGGCCAAGTTTTAATTGCTTTGATCTTAGTTTCATCAACATGGACACCCTTGGAGAGACAACGAAACCAAGAAAACCACTTTGTCAACTCCAAAGTGCATTTCTTCAAGTTTGCATAAAGACTTTCCTTTGAAGTGTTTGCAAAACAAGCAACGTGATCAAGATGCTCTTTCATGGTTTTGCTAAACACAAGAATGTCATCAAGTAAACCACAACAAATATTCAATGTATGGCGAAGTACATGATGCATAAGCGCACAAAAGTTCCGGAGCTTCCGACAAACCCATAGGCATAACCAACCATTCATATAAGCCAAATTTTGTTTTGAAAGCAGTTTTCCATTCATCACCCTCATGAATGCGGTTTGATAATAGCCACTTTTAAGATCAATTTTGAGAAAATTTGGCTCCACTAAGTTCATCAAGCATATCATCTAAGCGAGGAATGGGATGCCTATAAGCGCTGCGGTGATAGCATTTATGGATCTACAATCGAACCTGGCGAAAACTTCCATCGGGCTTAGGCACAAGTATAACAGACGCGGCACAAGGGCTTAGCTTTCGCGTACATGACCGTTGTCGAGTAGTTGTTGTACTTGCCGTTGAATCTCCTTGGTTTCTTGGGATTGACACGGTGGGAGCTTTGTTTGGAAGTGGCGCTCGGGGATGAGGTCGATTCGATGCTCAATGCCTCGAAGAGGAGGTAGACCGGAGGTAGCTCATCGGGAAAACATCTTGAAATTCCTGCAAAAGATTGAAACACCAAAGGTAGCTCATGAGTGGTGTTAGTTTGTGGTTCTCCATCCTTGCACACTAGGACAAAGTGCATCACACTCGATGGGTTCTCACACACTTCTCTCATCTCATGTTTGGTGGTGAATAGTATGAGGTTTTTCTCTCTAGGCGAAGAGCGCTCAAATTTGGCTTGTGGCTCTCACTCACTTTTGGTGGCTCACTTTCTCCTCTTCTCTCTTTGGTTGGTGGCTTGTTTGTGGCAATCACTTGACTAGGAGACATGGGTCGTAGGACATATTCTTTGCCTTTCATCTTGAAGCTATAGTGGTTTGTCGCCCATTGTGGTAGACACCACGGTCAAGTGCCATGGCCGACCAAGGAGGAGGTGGCAAGCGGTCATTGGGACCACATCACACTCCAAAGTGTCTTCATATGCACCTATTTTGAAGGATACTTGGACCGTATGCTCAACTCGTATAGTGCGGAGTCCTTAGCCATTGAACCTTGTATGGTTGCGGATGCTTCTTCTTGACCAATTGGAGCTTGGAGCATAGTTCTTCGCTTGCCAAGTTGTGGCAACTACCTCCATCGATGATGACCTTGCGGATCGTCCATTGATGCGGCCTTTGTGTGGAAGATGTGGCATCGTTGGTCTTCTTCTTGTTGATGTTGAAGTGTCAAGACCTTGGAACAACGAGGCGGGGCTCATATCTTCATCACAAAAGACTTGATCATCTTCATCCTCATTCACGGCGCGGTGCATGGCCACTTGCTCAATAGCTTCCATTTCATCTTCACTCATTGAGTCGTATGTGCCATCGTCGTTGAGGATCATGGTGCGCTTGTTGGTGCATTCATAGGACTTGTGGCCTCGGCGCGCAAGTGAAACACTTGAAGGAGCTTGTCTTGCGGTCTCATCGGTTGGAGTAGATGATGAAACAGCGGCTTGAAGTTGCTTGTAGTAGGAGGAAGGCGACTTGAACTTGCGGAAGTTTTCTTGTAACTTGACTTGTTGTCGTTGCTTGTAGAAGGCTTGATTGATGTCGAAGGTGGAGTAGTTGTTGAAGCTTGGTTGTTGGAAGCCGTGTATCTTGGAGGAGTACTTGGCGTGCTTGAAGTCATCTTGTACTTGACGTTCCGCCTTTGTAGCTTGATGCGAGCTCAATGAGGTTGGAGTAGGGTTGGAAGTCGGTGATCTTCTTGATGGGATGATTGAGTCCATTCAAGAATCGTGCCATTGTTTGCTCATCATCTTCCTTGACATTGGCTCGAATCATGGCGATCTCCATTTCTTTGTAGTATTCTTCAACACTCTTTGTTCCTTGCTTGAGAGTTGTAGCTTCTTGAAGAGATCACGGTTGTAGTAGGTGGGCACAAAGCGTGCTCGCATGACATCCTTCATTTGAGCCCAAGTGGTGATTGGAGGTTCACCTCTTGCTTGTCGGCGCTCAAGGACTTGTTCCCACCATATGAGCACATAGTCTTGGAACTCAAGTGATGCCATAGCGATCTTCTTTCTTCATCATAGTTGTGCAAGCGAAAGATTTTGTCGACCTTCAATGCCCATGAGAGGTACTCTTGGGATCATTGGTTCCATTGAACTTGGGCATTGTGAACTTGAGCTTGCCATAGCGATGTTCTTCATTGTTTTGAGGTCGATGTTGATGATGGCGTTCTTGGCGTGGAGGTAATCATTCTCATGTTGCTCTTGGCGAGGAGAAGTCCATGATCAACTTGCTCTTGTTGACCTTGTGTTGGAGGATGAGCTTGAGGAGCTTGGCGTTGCGCCGCGGATGGTAGTTCCTCTCTTGTATTTCTTCTCGAAGGGCTTCCTCTTGATTGCGCCTTTCGCGATTGCGGTTGGCGAGCTCGACTTGATGCTTGAAGGCGCGTTCCGCCTCAAAGCTTGTGCTTCTCGTTGTTGTTGTTGAAGGCGTTGAGCCTCGGCATCTTGTTGCTCTTGGTGTAAGCGGCGCTCGTTCTTGTTCTTGTTGGTGGCGAAAGCGTTGTCGTTCTTGAGCTTGAGCAAGCGCCATTTAGCTCGATTGAGGACGAGAACTTCTTCATCAACTTGCTCTTGGAGATTTTTGTCGTGTAGCGGGTTGCGAGATGCATAGCGGTCTTGGCGGGCGGCTCGGCGAAGAATGTTCGATGTGGTGTACTTGTCGTCGGAGAAAGTCGTCGGATGGCGACTTGAGTGGCTCCGTCTTGAGTGTGAAGATGTAGAAATCGCGGTTCACCAACAAAGCGCGGATCTCGTCCATTCTTGCATCATTCTCTTTCTTGTCTTGCGTCGAGTTTGTTGTCGAAGTAATCTCTTATCACGCTTCTCGGTCGCAAGTCGGTGGAGAGGTTGTCGATCGTTAGCTCATTGCTTGTTGCTCTTGATGGAAGCTCGTTCTTGTAGCAAAGAGGTGGCTCTTGGTGGCGTGGGATGACATGTGTCGTCTTGCTTTCGATGAAGTGTGGATTTGTAGAAGAACTTGGCCTATCCATCATTTCAAGCAAATTGTGAGTGGTAGAAGGAGAAGAACTAATACCAATGTACCTTTGACGAAGTTGAAGATGAATCAAGTTCACTCAAATGCGGACAATGAAATAGCACTATTGGTACCGATCCTTGTCGATTCTCACACCTACACAAGTAAAAGCTTTTGGTGGAGCTTGGTTAGGATGGTGGTACAAAATTGATTGCAATCGTTAGCTTGACTCAAAATGTTGAAGAAGATTCGCAAATTAGCAAATGTAACAAGTAGACCAAGCAAGTAGTGGTACACGAAACACACACATAAATAGATAAATGGGATTGTGCAAACCAAAAGTGAGCCAAAATGTGGAATCACGAAAATGCTCTTGTTGCACAATACTAGAGAGGCATACTACGATTGCACAATAAGCGGATACTGAGCTTGTGCACAACCTACTATGCAAAAATGCAGCGATCTCTATCCCAAGTATGCTATATGTATGGTATTTGATTGCAATGATCCAAGATGATCTTATATGACAATCTTAATGTAGTATGATGCTATGGTTCTTGCTTATAAGCTCTTTGCTTATCTTTCTCTTTTGCTTAAAAGCTTGGGTGGCTCTTTCTCTTTTGAGCTCTTTTCTTATGCAAACTTCACGAACCAAGATAGCAATTGTGTATGCGATGACAACTTTGTAACACACAAGTGGATCTTGAGATATGCACCACTATAGTATGGTATGTATGCTATGGAGTATCACTAATGTGCACAAGTAACGTTGCCGGCAATACTCAAATGGCTAGACTCGATGGGTAAGTGGCATAAAATGGGCTAGGGTTAACAATGCAATTGCAAGGTATATACAAAGGTGTCGTCGGAGTTACCGTCCTGCGATGATGAGTGGCGGTGTTCTTGGTGTAGAATACCAAGATGATGGAGACTAAATCGTCCCTAAGTGGCGAAACACCTTAGGAAGCGGAAAACCGCAAACTCAAAATCTCAAATGACAAATGTCAAATGGTGGTAGCGGAAAGCGGTGGTGGTGTTGCACTAGGCAATGCGGAAGTGGGATGATGGGTTATATCTGATGTAAGAGTTGGAAGCACCACGGTCCTAAGTGGCCGAAACACCTTAGGAAACACAAGCCACAACTCAAAAAAGCTCAAACAACAATTGGGTTAAGTTGGGTTGTCGGAAGTGTATGGTGGGCAAGGTTATGTGGAAGTGGTGGCGGTGGTGGTGGTTGATGAAGAAGCAACCGTCCTAAGTAGCCTAAACACCTTAGGAGACTCAAGTCACTACTCAAACAACCTTAAATGCTATGGGGAACAAAATGGGTTAGGTTGCGAAGTCGGTGGTGGTATCACGGATGATATGGTGGGGCCTAGGCAAACTTGCCAAATTTCAGAAAATATGATGGAGTCAAATGATGTTGGTGGTATTTTTGTGGGAAGGGGATGTCAATAGCTTCAAAACAAGCTAAAGAACGTCAAAATCGGAGTTCGGATGAATTAGTTATGGCGAAACAGTGAAACTCGGAAGCTGAAACTGGCCAGGGCGGTAGTACCGCTCCGGAGGGCAGGTAGTACCGCTCGTGTCAGGATTTTCGACTGTTTCCGGGTGGAACAGAACCTAATGGTAGTACCGTTAGCGGGCGGTAATACCGCTTGAGTTCTCAGCAGTAGTACCGCTCTGTAGGGCAGTAGTACCGCTCGATGTCGCGTTTCCGCCAGATCAAATCGAGGCGCGATTTTGGGGCGGAAATGGATGATTTCGGAAGCAAATTTGATGGATTTCGTGGATGGAAAGAGGGAAACTTGGGGGAATGCTAGATCCACTTGAAACCAAGCAAATCCATGGATCAAAATCAACAAAACATCATCAAACTAACAAATCACAAAAAATTTTGGGGCTATTTTGTGTAGGGATTTTTGGGTTTTAGGATGAAAACAACAAAATCAAGCTAGAAAACACGGGATAGAGGCTCCAAAAAGCGTGATCAACGTGGCTCATGATACCATAT
The DNA here is from genome assembly GCA_021437245.1 of Aegilops speltoides. Lineage (NCBI taxonomy): Eukaryota > Viridiplantae > Streptophyta > Magnoliopsida > Poales > Poaceae > Aegilops > Aegilops speltoides. The sequence goes on from JAHHZJ010003467.1 coordinate 10,757, forward strand.
GATGTAGGGTGGAACCCTAATTAAATCGATCTTTCGCGTTTGGAGGATCCTCGGAGGAAAACCACGAAGAACACGCAGGAGCACAAGAGAAATCACGGGAAGAGCAGAGAGACACTCAACCCGACAAGGGATCAATCACACAAGGTCTAGATCATCAAAGCAAAGAGTGATACATGGTCCAAAATCAACAAAGGAAGATACAAAGGTAGCCGTTCTTCTCCGGAGGAGGTCTTGAATCACGAGGGGATCTTCCGTCTGAGGTCTTGAATCGATGGATCTTCTCCTAGAGCGGAGGTCTGATCTCCGTGGAGAAGTACCGGTGGATGAGCAAAGGCTCTCACACACAAATATAAGCTAATCCAATGCTAACCCTAGAAAGGATGATGGGATGGTCTATTTATAGTCTAGGTTCTCAAAGGGGTAAGTTGGGGCGAAAGCAGTACATGGGCCTCGGCCCAGCTGCTACACAGGCAGGGCGGTAGTACCGCTTCGGAGAAATGATAATACCGCTTGAGTCTTCAGCGGTAGTACCGCTCTGGAGGCGGTAGTACCGCTCGAGCTTCTTCAATGATAGTACCTTTCGGGAGGCGATAAATACCGCTCTGGCGCCGTTCGATTCTGGGTTTGTCGGGTTCGGCGGACGTGGAAAGGCGGATCTCGGCGGTAGTGCCGCTTCAGCTCGGCTCAAGCGGTAGTACAGCTTGGCTGGGCAGGTAGTACCGCTCGTGCTGAACTCTGCAGCTCCTCCTCTCGCTCTTGATGTCCCTTTTGAGCTGTAGCTTCTTCTAGGTTGACTCCTTGGTACCTAAGCATGCATAGCATTTCCGTTTGAGGTAGTAACCATGTCTCATGTGAATCGAAAGGAATTGTGAGAGGGAGTGATGTCACCTCGGTTTCAAGAAGCTCTTGCGTGCTCAGTCATAGGTCCTTGTGGGGTTGGATGTGTCGATGTAGAGTCCATGGGGATGATGGAAGGATGCTCCGCATCACCATCCACCATATCATCCATATAGCCACCACCGACTTCCATAACCTAACCCATTTTTCCCCATAGCATTTGAGGTTGTTTGAGTAGTGACTTGAGTCTCCTAAGGTGTTTGACTGCTTAGGGACGTTAAACTTCTTCATCAACCACCACCACCACCACTTCCACATAACATTGCCACCATTCACTCCCGACATCAAACTTAACCCAATTTTGTTTGAGCTTGTTTGAGTTGTAGCTTGTGTCTCCTAAGGTGTTTGACTACCAGGGCGGCAACTTCAACTCCGACACGTCTTCATATCCATCATTCCACTTCGCATTTGCCTAGTGCAAAACCACCACCGCTATCCGCTACCACCATTTGACATTTGTCATTTGAGATTTTGAGTTTGCGGTTTTCCGTTTCCTAAGGTGTTTGACTGCTTAGGGCGAGTCTCCATCATCTTGGTATTGATAGAGGCAAAGGTGTCCCGTCTTTCGATGAGATGGTGGATTTCGCTTTGGTGGAAGTGGACTTTGGCGATCCGACTACGGCGTGCGAGGGCGTCGCATATAGCAATCGCTAAACCAACTCCGAGAGGTTATTGACCACGCCCGAACACGATCAACCTGACCACGAGGGTCTATTTCCTGCGAGCAAGCGAAGAACAAGCAAGAAACTGAAATTGCAATCTGGATATTGCGAATATAAGATGAAAGCTTTATTGATCAAGGTGGGGTTACTGTGGCGCCTTGGTCTGGTCGTTGAACACAAGCGAAATGCTGTGAAGTTGCAGCTATAAGCGAACTTTTGATCTAAACAAAACCCAAGTCTAAGCGGTGCCCTAAGGGCTGTATATATGGAGGAAGAGGGAGAATTTCGTGGCCCTTGGTGGAGGGTCCGAAACTAACCCTATCTCTTGTTTCCCCACACATCGTGTAAGAAAAAGATGGGACTCTAAAATAGCCTATACTAATGTATTTCGAAATTACATGGGCCTGGCCCAATAATAAGGTGAAATTATGGGCTGGCCCAGCACCTAGAATAGCCTCTGGACGAAATTTATGAAGTGGCATCTTGTATATTTCGTCCAAGGCTTCATGCACTCATTATGGTGGCTTCAAAGTCCTGAAATCATCACTTGTAACTCCATTCTTGTCCCCCTAGCATGCCATCATCTCCATGCTTGTTCTTGCTCCAATGTTCATGCTTCTCCAAGCTAGGCCCTTCATTTGTAAGCAAAACAAATGTATCCAATTTAGGCAGCATCATATTCTCATGAACATTAGAATCATTACCAAGAAACGAAAGTACCTGGTAATTTAGTTGGCGTGCGCGAGCTCTAGTAATTGGTCCAGTATGTATAGCAGCAGGGGCTGTGGGTGTAACAATGGTATTGATGTCCTCATCATCCTCCCCTTCTTGAAATGAAGTCGTCCTCGGCGGAAGTTCATCTTCCTCACCCAAATATGGCTTCAAATCTGCAATGTTAAAAGTGGGACTAACCCCAAAATCTGCAGGCAGCTCAAGTTTATATGCATTATCATTTACTTTCTCCAACACCTTAAAGGGACCAGCAGCACGTGGCATTAGCTTTGATTTGCACAAATCAGGAAATCTATCCTTACGTAAATGTAACCAAACAAGATCTCCAGGTGCAAACACAACATGTTTTCTACCCTTATCTCCAGCAAATTTATATTTAGCATTCATCGCTCAATGTTTTCCTTAGTTAACTCATGCATTTTAAAATCAATTCAATACGTTCTTTAGCATCAAAATTAACCTTCTCCGAAGATGGAAGAGCAACAAATCAATAGGTGCACGGTGAAACCATACACAACTTCAAAGGGCACATCTTAGTAGTAGAATGCAATGAACGATTATAAGCAAATTCAATATGAGGCAAGCATTCCTCCCACATTTTCTTATTTTTCTTTAGAACAGCCCTAAGCATAGTAGACAATGTTCTATTGACTACTTCAGTTTGTCCATCAGTTTGGGGGTGACAAGTAGTACTAAAAAGCAGTTTAGTCCCCAACTTAGCCCATAAACATCTCCAAAAGTGGCTAAGAAATTTAGTATCACGATCTGAAACAATAGTATTTGGCACACCATGCAAGCGAATAATTTCACGAAAGAACAAATCAGCAACATTGACAGCATCATCGCTTTTATGACATGGTATAAAGTGTGCCATTTTTGAGAATCTATCCACGACAACAAATATGCTATCCCTCCCCTTCTTTGTTCTAGGTAAACCTAAAACAAAGTCCATAGATATATCCTCCCAAGGAACACTAGGTACAGGCAAAGGCATATATAAACCATGAGGATTGAGTCGTGACTTAGCTTTTTGACATGTAGTGCAGCGAGCAATAAAACGCTCAACATCTCGTCTCATCTTTGGCCAAAAGAAATGTGTGTAGCAAGTCGTCCTCCGTCTTCTTCACGCCAAAGTGTCCCATTAGTCCTCCTCCATCGCCTCCTGCAACAACAAAAGAGCGAAGCGGAACTAGCTGGAATGCATAGCTTGTTATACGAACACAAATCCATCATTAACGACAAACTTGTTCCATGTTCTTCCTTCTTTACAATTCTGCAATACATCTTTAAAATCAGCATCATGCATATATTGATCTTTGATGGTCTCCAAACCAAATATTTTGAAGTCAAGTTGTGAAAGCATAGTATAGCGACGAGACAATGCATCAGCAATAACATTTTCTTTACCCTTCTTGTGTTTAATGACATAAGGGAAAGTCTCAATGAATTCAACCCATTTAGCATGTCTACGATTCAGTTTAGCTTGACTTTTAATATGTTTCAAAGATTCATGATCAGAATGTATAACAAATTCTTTGGGCCATAAATAATGTTGCCATGTTTCTAAAGTCCGAACAAGAGCATATAATTCTTTATCATAAGTAGAGTAATTTAGACTAGGCCCACTCAATTTTTCAGAAAAGTATGCAACAGGTTTGCCATCTTGTAATAACACACCTCCTAATCCAATTCCACTAGCATCACATTCAAGCTCAAAAGTCTTATTAAAATCAGGAAGTTGGAGTAAAGGAGCATGTGTCAACTTATCTTTCAATACCGTGAAGGCTTCTTCCTGTGCGGTACCCCAAACAAAAGGCACATCCTTCTTTGTAAGCTCGTTGAGAGGTGCAGCAATGGTGCTGAAATCTCTCACAAAGCGCCTATAGAAACCAGCGAGGCCAAGAAACTCCTCACTTGTGTGACCGTTTTGGGCTGCGGCCAACTCTCAATAGCTTCAATCTTGGCTTTATCAACTTCAATTCCTGTGGAGTAACAACATAGCCAAGAAAAGATACTAAATTCGGTGCAAAGGTGCACTTCCCAAGGTTACCAAACAAGCGTGCATCACGTAGAGCATTAAAAACAACACGTAAATGTTCCAAATGTTCTTCCAAAGATTTGCTATAAATCAGTATATCATCAAAATAGACTACCACAAATCGTCCAATGAAAGCCACGTAAAACTTCGTTCATTAATCTCATGAAAGTACTAGGTGCATTAGTTAACCCAAAAGGCATGACTAACCACTCATATAATCCAAACTTAGTTTTAAATGCTGTTTTCCATTCATCTCCCAATTTCATACAATTTGATGGTATCCACTCATAAATCAACTTTGGAGAATATTGTAGAGCCACTCAATTCATCAAGCATATCATCTAGCCTAGGAATAGGGTGATGAGGACATCAATACCATTGTTACACCCACAGCCCCTGCGCTATACATCTTGGACCAATTACTAGAGCTAAGCATGCATCAACTAAATTACCAGGTACTTTCGTTTCTTGGTAATGATTCTAATGTTCATGAGAATATGGCGCTACCTAAATTGGATACATTTGTTTTGCTTACAAATGTAGGGCCTAGCTTGGAGAAGGATGAACATTGGAGCAAGAACCAGCATGGAGATGATGGCATGCATAAAGGGGACAAGAATGGAGTTACAAGTGATGATTTCAGGACTTTGAAGCCACCATAATGAGTGCATGAAGCCTTGGACGAAATATACAAGATGCCACTTCATAATATTAGGTCCATAGGCTATTCTAGGTCTCGTCACCTTATTATTGAGCCAGGCCCATGTAATTTCGAAATACATTAGTATAGGCTATTTTTAGAGTCCGTATGTGTGGGGAAACAAGAGATAGGGTTAGTTTGGACCCCTCCACCAAGGGCCACGAAATTCACCCCTCTTCCTCCATATATACAGCCCTTAGGGCACCGTTTAGACTTAGGTTTTGTTTAGATCAAAAGTTACGCCATAGCTGCAACCCGCGTGCCGTTTGTGTTCAGCGACCGGACAAAGGCGTCCTGAGAACCCCACCTTGATCAATAAAGCTTTTCATCTTATATTATAATATCCAGTTGCAATCTCAGTTTCTTGCTTGTTCTTCGTTTGCTCGCGGAAATAGACCCTCGTGGTCAGGTTGATCGTGCTCGGCGTGGTCAATAACCTCTCGGAGTTGGTTTAGCGATTGCTAAAGCGCGGCGTCCTCGCCGCGTTCGTTGTCGGATCGTCAAAGTCGACTTCCACAAAGCGAAATCCACCATCTCATCGAAGGCGGGACACCTCGCCTCTATCAAGTGGTATCAGATTTCGAGGTTGCTCGGTGAGATTTTCTGATTTTCGTAGTTTAGATCGATGCGTCTTCATACCTATAGTCACGAAAAAGCCAAAAAAAAATTAGGGTTAGTTCATCCTATCCGAACCATCTACGAGCCTTTGCATAATCTTTTACGTATTTGCATTGTTGAATTTGCGGTTGCATCGTGGTGTCTAGTTGCTGGTCTTAGAGTCTAGTCTTTTAGAGTTTGAGTTCTGGTCATAAGTTGTCCGCGCCGCTTGCGCCGCTTCAAATCAATCCGTATCCATATACCACAGCTTACCATACCGCTTGAATCCGTATCCATATACCACCACAGCTGCCATATATCATCACCAATCCGAGTCCCTTGCATATTAGGTTTGTTTGGGATCCATCTAATTTTCCGATTCGTGTTTCCTTATCTGAGTAGGTTTGGTTCCAGCAATCTTTTGAATCCGTAGAAGAGGTTGGTTTCAAAAAAAAAAAAAATTTTGGTCAGTAAAACCACCCTCCGTTTAGGCCCAAAAAAATTTGCCGTCAGTAAAACCACCCTCCGTTTAGGCCCAAAATTTTCCAAAAGCGCGGGATAAAAATTTTACGGCTATCCTATTTTAGGTGTTTCTAAGCGTATTGAGCCATCGCCGTTATAGAAAGTTTTTTGACCCGTTTCCGTTTTTGGGTCGGGCGATCGAAAAAAAAAAAAATTTGGTCAAAAATTTTCGTGCCCATCCTGTCGGTTTGACCTGGGAAGAGTTTTGAGACACTCGCCATTATAGTGATTTTCGCAAAAAAAAAAAAAAGCGCAAAAAAAAAAAAAAAAGCATAAAAAAAAAAAAAAAAAAAAAATTCAGAGTGTGCTTTTCCTTTGATTCGTGCAGCGCGCCGTGATTTTATTATTGTTCTAGGCTCGCGTCTCTAACTTGCGGTCTAGCCTAGGACCAGACCTGATACGTCGTTGAGCGTTTATTCAACTTTGCATCTCCGATTTGATTATTCTGACCCTTTTGCTACCATATTATAAGCCTTCCCAGCTCCACATACATCTCGTCGTCGCGTTTGACTCTCCACGGCAATCGCTCTATCAAGCTTTGAGAGTTTGATTACAGCGGTTGCGATCACCGCTTCTTCTTTGGGTAGGCTGGTAAGAATTTGAGATTTGCTTGCGGTTTGTGACACCCCACCACCTCTTGTTAGTAGTCTGTGGGATCATATTCTTGTGTGTTTCTATTCTTGCTAACCATGGCGGGATCACAATCCGCGAGACTATTTGGGAGAACATGCCGAACAAACAGCTACATGATAAATTTCAGCAAATGATGAGTGGACGACGGTGCAAGATGTGGTAAACAGATTTGGTGAGGCCATGGAGAAGATAGATGGCATTGAAGGCGTTTGAAACAAAGCTTGATAGCAAGTTTGATGAATTGCTCGTGCGTTTTCCACAACCACCATGGCTGCACCTATCGCACCTGCAGCGACAACAACTCGCCCCTTCGAATCGGTATGGGCCGAGGCTCAGCGTGTTCCTATTGAGCAGGACAAAATTGGTGCGGCCGCTGCTACTGCTTTGTTGGTGCTTCTTTGGCTCCACTCTGCTGCTGCTGGTACCAGCGAGGATGATTATATGGGAGATTATGAGGATGAGGTTGATCAACATCAGAACTACGTGCAACCACCAGCACCACAACCACCGAATTAGTCCACATGCAAATAATGGCAATGCTAGGGCTCCCCCTCAGTGCGAGATCATGACCATCTCCCTAAACTGAAATTGAATATTCCACCATTTGAGGGTAGATATGTTCTGATATATATCTTACTTGGGAGTTAGAAGCTGAACAACGATTTACATGTTTACAATATCACGAGGAAGCGTGTTCTGCTGCTGTTTGTGCTTTCACTAGCTTTGCATGTGTTTGGTGGTCGAACATTGTAGATTATATCTGTTCAGCTACTTGGGCTGCTTTGAAAACTGCTATGCGTACTCGTTGGGTTCCACCATATTATCAACGTGAATTACTTCAAAAATTGCAGCGTTTAAGACAAGGAAAAAATTCTGTGAGAAGAATATTATCGGGAATTACAAACTGGCTTGATTAGATGTGGTATTGTTGAGGAGAATGAAGCTATGCTTGCAGCGTTTTCTGGGTGGATTAAATAGAGATTCAGACCATTCTAGACTATAAGGATTATAATAATATCACTTTCGTTTATTCCATCTTGCTTGTAAAGCTGAGCGTGAAGTCAGGATCGAAGCATTGGCGGCGCACTAACTTTTCTGCAGGTCGACCTTCATCATGGACACCACGTGCATCATCTACTTCCACTGCACCATCACCTCCTTTAGGTGCCATCTCCAACCGTGATACAAAGCGAGGCACAACCACCACTATCTGCCAAGAGCACACTGCTGGGCACCTGCAGAGCTCTTCTTCCATGGCGTCAGCAGGGCACACAAGTGATATTATTTGTCGTCGTTGTAAGGGAAGAGGACATTTTGAGAGAATGCAAATCTCAGCGTGTGATGATTGCTCTGCGAGGATGGTGGGTATGAGTCCGCTAGTGACTATGATGAGGAGACTTTGGCTCTTATTACACATGAGGAACACGGTGGAGATGATTACGATCATGAGACACAATACATGGCTCTGAAGATCTTTGACAGGTATGAATGTTTAGTTGCTCAACGTGTTTTGAGTGTGCAGAGTTACACAAGCTGAGCAAAATCGAGAGGCATAATTTGTTCCATACAAAGGGAGTTGTGAAGGGCGTTCTATTAAGCGTCATCATAGATGGAGGGAGCTGCAACAACTTGGCTAGCATGGAGATGGTGGACAAGCTATCTCTCACCACAAGACCACATCCACATCCTTACTACATCCAATGGTTCAACAACAGCGGCAAGGTGAAGGTAACACGTCTTGTTCGTGTGCATTTTAGTATCTCTACATATGCTGATTATGTTGATTGTGATGTGGTACCTATGCAAGCATGTTCCTTGTTACTTGGTAGACCATGGCAATTTGATAAAATTCATGCACCATGGTAGAAACAATCGATATACTCTTGTTCATAAGGATAAAAATATTACTTTGCTTCCTATGACTCCAGAGTCCATTTTGAAAGATGATATTAATAGAGCTAATAAAGCAAAACAGGAGAAAAATAAGAGTGAAAATCAGATTGTGGCAAAAGAATTTGAGCAACACATGAAGACTAATAATAAACCATCTCTTTGTTGCTTCGAAATTAAATTGAAAAGTGCATGTTTACTTGCCACCAAATCTGATATTGATGAGCTAGATTTTGGCAAATCTATTTGCTATGCTTTTTGTGCAAAAGAGGCATTATTTTCATTAGGGGCGTGCCTTCCTCTTTGCCCCCTGCTGTCACTAACATTTTGCGGGGAGTTCGGCGTCTTTCCACAAGGCGTGCCAAGGATTACCACCTATTGAGGATTGAGCATCAAATTGACTTAATTCGGTGCATCATTACCAACCGTGCACCATACGTACCAATCCGGAGGAGCGAAGGAGATTATCGTCAAATCACAGGAGCTGCTCGACAAAGGTTATATCGCGAATCCCTTAGTCCTTGTCTGTTCCTATTATTCTAGTGCGAAAAAGGATGGTACGTCACGTATGTGTGTTGATTGTAGAGGCATCAATAATATTACTATTAGTTATCGTCACCCTATTCCTAGGCTAGATGATATGCTTGATGAATTGAGTGGCTCTACAATATTCTCCAAAGTTGATTTGCGTAGTGGATACCATCAGAAAGGATCGACCTCGGATCAAATCTTCATCACCATGGAAGGCGAGAGGTCTTTGACGTTGAAGGTGTCGCTCACGTTGTACTTGTCGCTTGGTATGTCGAGCTTGTAGGCATTGTTGTTGTAGCGTGCTAGCACCTTGAAGGGTCCATGGCTCGGGTAGAAGTTTGGACTTGCGTTAGTTGGGGAATCGTTCCGCCTGCGGCAGATCGCCTATGTTGAAGATCATGGGTTGCTTGTTGATGTTGAGCTTGGTGTTAGTCGTTGTACTTGGCGCTCGATGGTGTGTCTTGTATCTTCATGCATCTTCTTGATGTAGCTTGCCGGCACTTGCGTCGAGGTTGAGTGCGCTCTTGTAGAGGAAGAGGTAGAATGTCCAATGGGGACAATGGGTTGAAGCCGTGAAGCGACCTCGAAGGGAGACTTGCCGTGGTCAGCGAATGTCTTGTCACGGTTGTAGGCGTACTCGATGGGTAACCTCCTTTGATGTTCTTGATCAACACACGAAGTAGAGTGGAAGCGTCCGTTTGTCACCTCCGTTTGGCCGTCGGTTTGAGGATGGTATGCGGATGAGAACAAGAGCTTGATTCGAGCTTAGCGCATAGAGTCTTCAAAGTAACTCAAGAACTTGGCGTCATGATCGGAGCGATTGTCTTCGGTACTCCATGGGCGCAAGATTTCCTACAAAAAGATTTGCAATATGTGAAGCATCGTCTACCTTGTGCAAGGAATGAAATGTGCCATCTTAGAAAATCGGTCCACAACAACAAACACGGAATCCTTTCCATTTTGAGTTCTAAAGCAAACCAAGTACAAAATCCATGCTAATGTCTTCCCAAGGTTGATAAGGAATAGGAAGAGGCATGTAAAGACCATGAGATTGAGCTTTTGACTTAGCTTTGCGGCATGTAGAGCATCGGTTGGTGAAGCGAGACATCTCGAAACATCTTGGGCCAAAAGTAGTTCTTGGAGGCGTGGCGAAGGTCTTGTCGCGTCCAAAATGTCCCATGAGTCCACCTCCATGAGCCTCTTGCAAAAGGAGCAAGCGAAGAAGACTCGGGTATGCATAGTTTGTTAGCTTTCATAAGATAACCATCCTTGACGTAATATTGTTCCCAAGATGTATCGTCAAACATTTAGCATAATGAGGTGCAAAAGATGGATCACTAGCATACAAATCTTTGATATGCTCAAAACCTATAACATTCAACTCAAGTTGGGTGACAAGCATGCATATGTGTGATAGTGCATCAACTTCATTTTCCTTGCCCTTAATGTACTTGATCACATATGGAAAAGATTCAATGAATTCACTCCATTTGGCATGGCGCTTGTTCAATTTAGTTTGACCTTTTAAGTACTTAGCGTTTCATGATCGGTATGGATGACAAACTCATGAGGCCTAAGATAATGTTCCCAAACATGTAGCACGCACTAAAGCATACAATTCTTTGTCATACAGGATAGTTAAGTTGAGCAGGAGAGTTTTCACTAAAATAAGCAATGACTCGTTTTCTTGCATTAAAACTCCGCCAATTCGGTACCACTTGCATCACAATGGACCTCAAAAGTTTTGTCAAAATTGGGCAAAGCAAGAATTGGAGCATGAGTAAGCAAAGACTTGAGTTCATCAAAAGCGTTTGATTGCAAAGGTCCCCAAACAAAAGGATATTCTTACTCAAAGCATGCAAAGGGCTGCAATAGTGCTAAAGTTTTCACAGCGGCGATAAAAACCAGGCAAGACCAAAAACTTAGCACTTGTTGCAAATTGGTGGGTTGGGGCCAAGTTTTAATTGCTTTGATCTTAGTTTCATCAACATGGACACCCTTGGAGGAGACAACGAAACCAAGAAAACCACTTTGTCAACTCCAAAAGTGCATTTCTTCAAGTTTGCATAAAGACTTTCCTTTCGAAGTGTTTGCAAAACAAACAACGTGATCAAGATGCTCTTTCATGGTTTTGCTAAACACAAGAATGTCATCGAAGTAAACCACAACAAATATTCAATGTATGGTGATACATGATGCATAAGGCATACAAAGTTCGGGAGCTTCGACAAACCCATGGGCATAACCAACCATTCATATAAGCCAAATTTTGTTTTGAAAGCAGTTTTCCATTCATCACCCTCATGAATCGGATTTGATAATAGCCACTTTTAAGATCAATTTTGAGAAAAATTTGGCTCCACTAAGTTCATCAAGCATATCATCTAAGCGAGGAATGGGATGCCTATAGCGCTACGGTGATAGCATTTATGGATCTACAATCGAACTGGCGAAAACTTCCATCGGGCTTAGGCACAAGTATAAGACACGGCACAAGGGCTTAAGCTTTCACGTACATGACCGTTGTCGAGTAGTTGTTGTACTTGCCGTTGAATCTCCTTGTTTTTCCGGGATTGACACGGTGAGGAGCTTTGTTTGGAAGTGGCGCTCGAGGATGAGGTCGATTCGATGCTCAATGCCTCGAAGAGGAGGTAGACCGGAGGTAGCTCATCGAGGAAAAACATCTTGAAATTCCTGCAAAGATTGAAACACCAAAGGTAGCTCATGAGTGGTGTTGGTTTGTGGTTCTCCATCCTTGCACACTAGGACAAAGTGCATCACACTCGATGGGTTCTCACACACTTCTCTCATCTCGTGTTTGGTGGTGAATAGTATGAGGTTTTTTCTCTCTAGAAAAGCTCAAATTTGGCTTGTGGCTCTCACTCACTTTTGGTGGCTAACTTTCTCACTCTTCTCTCTTTGGTTGGTGGCTTGTTTGTCGGCAATCACTTGACTAGAGACATGGGTCGTGGGACATATTCTTTGCCTTTTATCTTGAAGCTATAGTGGTTTATGCGCCCATTGTGGTAGACACCACGGTCAGTGCCATGGCCGACCAAGGAGGTGTAAGCAGTCATGGACCACATCACACTCCAAAGTGTCTTCATATGCACCTATTTTGAAGGATACTTGGACCGTATGCTCCTTCGTATAGTGCGGAGTCCTTAGCCATTGAACCTTGTATGGTTGCGGATGCTTCTTCTTGACCAATTGGAGCTTGGAGCATAGTTCTTGGCTTGCCAGAGTTGTGGCTACCTCCATCGATGATGACCTTGGATCGTCCATTGATGCGGCCTTTGTGTGGAAGATGTGGCATCGTTGGTCTTCTTCTTGTTGATGTTGAAGTGTCAAGACCTTGGAACAACGAGGCGCGGGGCTGTATCTTCATCACAAAAGACTTGATCATCTTCATCCTCATTCCGCGCGGTGCATGGCCCTTGCTCAAGCTTCCATTTCATCTTCACTCATTGAGTCGTATGTGCCATCGTCGTTGAGGATCATGGTGCGCTTGTTGGTGCATTCATAGACTTGTGGCCTCGGCGCGCAAGTGAAACACTTGAAGGAGCTTGTCTTGACGGTCTCATCGGTTGGAGTAGATGATGGCCCGCAGCGGCTTGAAGTTGCTTGTGTAAGTAGGAGAGAACTGCAGAAGTTTCTTGTAACTTGACTTGTTGTCGTTGCTTGTAGAAGGCTTGATTGATGTCGAAGGTGGAGTAGTTGTTGAAGCTTGGTTGTTGGAGCCGTGTATCTTGGAGGAGTACTTGGCGTGCCAGAAGTCATCTTGTATGACGTTCCGCCTTTGTAGCTTGATGCACGAGCTCAATGAGGTTGGAGTAGGGTTGGAAGTCGGTGATCTTCTTGATGGGTGATTGAGTCCATTCAAGAATCGTGCCATTGTTTGCTCATCATCTTCCTTGACATTGGCTCGAATCATGGCGATCTCCATTTCTTTGTAGTATTCTTCAACACTCTTTGTTCCTTGCTTGAGGTTGTAGCTTCTTGAAGAGATCCGCAGTTTGTAGTAGGTGGGCACGCGTGCTCGCATGACATCCTTCATTTGAGCCCAAGTTGTGATTGGAGGTTCACCTCTTGCTTGTCGGCGCTCAAGCACTTGTTCCCATATGAGCACATAGTCTTGGAACTCAAGTGATTCCATAGCGATCTTCTTTCTTCATCATAGTTGTGCAAGCGAAAGATTTTGTCGACCTTCAATGCCCATGAGAGGTTCGGGATCATTGGTTCCATTGAACTTGGGCATTGTGAACTTGAGCTTGCCATAGCGATGTTCTTCATTGTTTTGAGGTCGATGTTGATGATGGCGTTCTTGGCGTGGGTAATCATTCTCATGTTGCTCTTGGCGAGGAAGTCCATGATCAACTTGCTCTTATTGACCTTGTGTTGGAGGATGAGCGAGAGCGGCGTTAGCGCCTGCGGATGGTAGTTCCTCTCTTATTTCTTCTGAAGGGCTTCCTCTTGATTGCGCCTTTCGCGATTGCGGTTGGCGAAACTCGACTTGATGCTTGAAGGCGCGTTCCGCCTCAAGAGCTTGTGCTTCTCGTTGTTGTTGTTGAAGCGTTGAGCTCGGCATCTTGTTGCTCTTAGTGTAAGCGCTTTCGTTCTTGTTCTTGTTGGTGGCGAAGCGTTGTCGTTCTTGAAGCGAGCAAAGCGCCATTTGGCTCGATTGAGGGCGAGAACTTCTTCATCAACTTGCTCTTGGAATTTTTTGTCGTGTAGCGGGTTGCGAGATGCAAGCGGTCTTGTGGCGGCTCGGCGAAGAATGTTCGATGACGGTGTACTTGTGTGGAGAAGAGTCGTAAGTGGCGACTTAGTGGCTCCGTCTTGAGTGTGAAGATGTAGAAATCGCGGTTCACCAACAAAGCGCGGATCTCGTCCATTCTTGCATCATTCTCTTTCTTGTGCGCGTCGAGTTTGTTGTCAGTAATCTCTTATCGCTTCTCGGAGAGTCGCAAGTCGGTGGAGAGGTTGTCGATCGTTCGCTCATTGCTTTTGCTCTTGATGGAAACTCGTTGGCGCCAAGAGGTGGCTCTTGAGCGTGGGATGACATGCGTCGTCTTGCTTTCGATGAAGTGTGGATTTGTAGAAGAACTTGGCCTATCCATCATTTCAAGCAAATTGTGAGTGGTAGAAGGAGAAGAACTAATACCAATGTACCTTTGACGAAGTTGAAGATGAATCAAGTTCACTCAAATCACGGACAATGAAATAGCACTATTGGTACCGATCCTTGTCGATTCTCACACCTACAAAGTAAAAGCTTTTGGTGGAGCTTAGTTGGGATGGTGGTACAAAATTGATTGCAATCGTTAGCTTGACTCAAAAATGTTGAAGAAGATTATAGAATTCATAAATGTAACAAGTAGACCAAGCAAGTAGTGGTTTGCGGAAACACACCGCAAATAGATAAATGGGATTGTGCAAACCAAAAGTGAGCCAAATGTGGAATCCACGAAAATGCTCTTGTTGCAAATACTAGAAGGCATGCGATTGCACAATAGGATACTGAGCTTGTGCACAACCTACTATGCAAAATGCAGCGATCTCTATCCCAAGTATGCTATATGTATGGTATTTGATTGCAATGATCCAAGATGATCTTATATGACAATCTTAATGTAGTATGATGCTATGGTTCTTGCTTATAAGCTCTTTGCTTATCTTTCTCTTTTCTTAAAAGCTTGGGTGGCTCTTTCTCTTTTGAGCTCTTTTCTTATGCAAACTTCACGAACCAAGATAGCAATTGTGTATCAGATGACAACTTTGTAACACACAAGTGGATCTTGAGATATGCACCACTATAGTATGGTATGTATGCTATGGAGTATCACTAATGTGCACAAATAACGTTGCGGCAATACTCAAATGGCTAGACTCGATGGGTAAGTGGCACTTAAAATGGGCTAGGGGTTAAAATGCAATTGCAATATATACAAAGGTGTCGTCGAGGTTACCGTCCTGCGATGATAGTGGCGGTGTTCTTGGTGTAGAATACCAAGATGATGGAGACTTCGTCCCTAAGTAGCGAAACACCTTAGGAAGCGGAAAACAAACTCAAAATCTCAAATGACAAATGTCAAATGGTGGTAGCGGTGGTGGTGGTTGCACTAGGCAATGCGGAAGTGGGATGATGGGTTATATCTGATTGTGAAGAGTTGGAAGCACACGGTCCCTAAGTGGCGAAACACCTTAGGAAACACAAGCCACAACTCAAAAAGCTCAAACAACAATTGGGTTAAGTTGGGTTGTCGGTGTATGGTGGGCAAGGTTATGTGGAAGTGGTGGCGGTGGTGGTGGTTGATGAAGAAGCAACCGTCCTAAGTAGCCTAAACACCTTAGGAGACTCAAGTCACTACTCAAACAACCTTAAATGCTATGGGGAACAAAATGGGTTAGGTTGCGGAAGTCGGTGGTGGTATCACGGATGATATGGTGGGGGGCTAGGCAAACTTGCCAAATTTCAGAAAATATGATGGAGTCAAATGATGTTGGTGGTATTTTTGTGGGAAGGGGATGTCAATAGCTTCAAAACAAGCTAAGAACGTCAAAATCGGAGTTCGGATGAATTAGTTATGGCGAAACAGTGAAACTCGGAAGCTGAAACTGGCCAGGGCGGTAGTACCGCTCGGGAGGGCAGTAGTACCGCTCGTGAGTTTTCGACTGTTTCGGGTGGAACAGAACTAGCGGTAGTACCGTTAGCGGGCGGTAATACCGCTGAGGTTCTCAGCGGTAGTACCGCTCTGTAAGCGAGTAGTACCGCTCGTGTCGCGATTTTCGCAGATCAAATCGAGGGCGCGATTTTGAAGGCGAAATGGATGATTTGGAGGCAAAATGATGGATTTCGTGGATGGAAGAGGAAACTTGGGGAATGCTAGATCCACTTGAAACCAAGCAAATCCATGGATCAAAATCAACAAAACATCATCAAACTAACAAATCACAAAAAATTTGGGGCTATTTTTGTGGGGATTTTTGGGGTTTAGGACGAAAACAACAAATCAAGCTAGAAAACAGGGATAGGGAACCAAGCGTGATCAACGTGGTCATGATCCATATGATGTAGGGTGGAACCCTAATTCGTCGATCTTTCACGTTTGGAGGATCTGGGAGAAGAACGGAAGCCAGGAAATCACGGAAGAAGCAGAGACACTCAACCGACAAGGATCAATCACACAAGTCTAGATCATCAAAGCCAGGTGATACATGGTCCAAAATCAACAAGGAAAGATACAAAGGTAGCCGTTCTTCTCCGGAGGAGGTCTTGAATCCGAGGATCTTCCCGTCTGGGTCTTGAATCCGATGGATCTTCTCCTAGGCGGAGGTCACTGATCTCCCGTGGAGAGAAGTACACCCACTGGATATGAAATATCCAATGCTAACCCTAGAAAGGATGATGGGATGGTCTATTTATAGTCTAGGTTCTCAAAGGGGTAAGTTGGGGGCGAAAGCAGTACATGGGCCTCGGCCAGCTACACAGGCAGGGCGGTAGTACCGCTCGGGAGGCCAGTAGTACGAGGTCTCAGCGGTAGTACCGCTCTGGAGGCGGTAGTACCGCTCGAGCTGCTCAGTGATAGTACCGCTCGGGAGGCTGATAGTACCGCTCTGGCGCTGGATCGATTCCTGGGTTTTCGGGTTCGGCGGACGTGGGAGGCGGATCTCGGCGGTAGTGCCGCCTGGCTCGGCTCATGGTGAGTACAGCTTGGCTGGGCGGTAGTACCGCTCGTGCTGGACTCTGCAGCTCCTCCTCTCGCTCTTGATGTCCCTTTTGAGCTGTAGCTTCTTCTAGGTTGACTCCTTGGTACCTAAGCATGCATAGCATTTCCGTTTGAGGTAGTAACCATGTCTCATGTGAATCGAGGGAATTGTGAGAGGAGTGATGTCTCGGTTTCAAGAAACTCTTGCGTGCTTTCGAGTCATAGGTCCTTGTGGGGTTGGATGTGTCGATGTAGAGTCCATGGGGATGATGGAAGGATGCTCCATCACCATCCACCATATCATCATATAACCACCGACTTCATAACCTAACATTTTTCATAGCATTTGAGGTTGTTTGAGTAGTGACTTGAGTCTCCTAAGGTGTTTAGCTACCAAGGACGTGTTCTTCATCAACCACCTTCTATGTACCCACTCCCGACATCAAACTTAACAATTTTGTTTGAGCTTGTTTGAGTTGTAGCTTGTCTCCTAAGGTGTTTGACTACTGGAATGACCTTCAACTCCGACAAGTGTATATCCATCATTCCACTTCCGTTTCCTAGTGCAAAACCACCGCTATCCGCTACCACCATTTGACATTTGTCATTTGAGATTTTGAGTTTGCGGTTTTCCGTTTCCTAAGTGTTTGAAAGCTGCCAGGGCGAGTCTCATCATCTTGGTATTGATAGAAAAAGGTGTCGTCTTCGATGAGATGGTGGTTTCGCTTTGGTGGAAATCGATTTGGCGATCCGACTACGTCTCGCGAGGCGTGTATATATGTCCTAAACCAACTCCGAGGTTATTGATGAACCTAATGACCACGAGGTCTATTTCCTGGAGCAACGAAGAACAAGCAAGCTGTACAAAATCTGGATATTGCGAATATAAGATAGCTTTATTGATCAAGGTGGGGTTCTGTGGCCTTGGTCAGTCGTTGAACACAAACGAAATGCAGCGAAGTTGCAGCTATGAACTTTTGATCTAAACAAAACAAGTCTAATTGGTGCCCTAAGGGCTGTATATATGGAGGAAGAGGGGAGAATTTCGTGGCCCTTGGTGGAGGGTCCAAACTAACCCTATCTCTTTTCCCCACATCGGACTCTAAAATAGCCTATACTAATGTATTTCAAATTACATGGGCCTGGCCCAATAATAGGTGACCCTTAGCACCTAGAATAGCCTCTGGACAGAAATTTGTAAGTATCTGTATTCAAAGGCTCATGCACTCATTATAGCTCTTAAATCATCATATATAAGCAAAACAAATGTATCAATTAGTATCCCATATTCTCATGAACATTAGAATCATTACCAAGAAAGTACTGTAATTTAGTTGGCGTCTTGTGAGCTCTAGTAATTGGTCCCGCTTGGGCCTGTGTGATTGTAACAAAATGTTGATGTCCTCATCCCTTCTTGAAATGAAGTCGATCCTCGGCGAGTTCATCTTCCTCACCCAAATATGGCTTCAAATCTGCAATGTTAAAGTGGACTAACCCCAAATCTGCGAGCAGCTCAAGTTTATATGCATTATCATTTACTTTCTCCAACACCTTAAAGGGACCAGCTGACACGTGGCATTAGCTTTGATTTGCGCAAATCAGAAATCTATCATACATAAATGTAACAAACAAGATCTCAGGTGCAAACACAACATGTTTCTACCCTATCTCGCAAGTTTATATTAGCATTCATCGCTCAATGTTTTCCTTAGTTAACTCATGCATTTTAAAATCAATTCAACACGTTCTTTAGCATCAAAATTAACCTTCTCCGAAGATGGAAGAGGCAACAAATCAATAGGTGCACGGGTGAGGAAACCATACACAACTTCAAAAGGGCACATCTTAGTAGTAGAATGCAATGAGCGATTATAAGCAAATTCAATATGAGGCAAGCATTCCTCCATTTCTTATTTTTCTTTAGAACAGCCCTAAGCATAGTAGACAATGTTCTATTGACTACTTCAGTTTGTCCATCAGTTTGGGGTGACAAGTAGTACTAAAAAGCAGTTTAGTCCCCAACTGGCCATAAACATCTCCAAAAGTGGCTAAGAAATTTAGTATCACGATCTGAAACAATAGTATTTGCACACCATTGCGAATAATTTCACGAAAGAACAAATCAGCAACATTGACAACATCATCGCTTTTATGACATGGTATAAAGTGTGCCATTTTGAGAATCTATCACGACAACAAATATCTATCCCTCCTTCTTTGTTCTAGGTAAACCTAAAACAAAGTCCGATATCCTCCCAAGGAACACTAGGTACAGGCAAAGGCATATATAAACCATGAGGATTGAGTGCGTTGACTTAGCTTTTTGACATGTAGTGCAGCCGAGCAATAAGCGCTCAACATCCGTCTCATCTTTGGCCAAAAGAAATGTATGTAGAAATCGTCCTCCGTCTTCTTCATAAAAGTGTCCCATTAGTCCTCCTCCATCGCCTCCCAACAACAAAAGACGAGCGGAACTAGCTGGAATGCATAGCTTGTACGGAACACAAATCCATTATTAACGACAAACTTGTTCCATGTTCTTCCTTCTACAATTCTGCAATACATCTTTAAAATCAGCATCATGCATATTGATCTTTGATGGTCTCCAACCAAATATTTTGAAGTCAAGTTGTGCATAATTATAAGCGACGAGACAATGCATCAACAATAACATTTTCTTTACTTCTTGTGTTTAATGACATAAGGAAAGTCTCAATGAATTCAACCCATTTAGCATGTCTGATTCAGTTTAGCTTGACTTTTAATATGTTTCAAAGATTCATGATCAGAATGTATAACAAATTCTTTGGGCCATAAATAATGTTGCCATGTTTCTAAAGTCCGAACAAGAGCATATAATTCTTTATCATAAGTAGAGTAATTCGGACTAGGCCCTCAATTTTGGAAAAGTATGCAACAGGTTTGCCATCTTGTAATAACACCTCTAATCCAATTCCACTAGCATCACATTCAAGCTCAAAAGTCTTATTAAAATCAGGAAGTTGGAGTAAAGGGCATGTGTCAACTTATCTTGAAGGCTTCTTCCTGTGCGGTACCCCAAACAAAAGGCACATCCTTCTTTGTAAGCTCGTTGAGAGGTGCAGCAATGGTTGAAATCTCTCAAAAGCCTTTAGAAACCAGCGAGGCCAAAACTCTCACTTGTGTGACCGTTTGGGCTGCGGCCAACTCTCAATAGCTTCAATCTTGGCTTTATCAACTTCAATTCCTGTGGAGTAACAACATAGCCAAGAAAAGATACTCGGTCGGTGCAAGGTGCACTTCCCAAGGTTACCAAACAAGCGTGCATCACGTGGAGCATTAAAACAACACGTAAATGTTCCAAATGTTCTTCCAAAGATTTGCTATAAATCAGTATATCATCAAAATAGACTACCACAAATCGTCCAATAAGCACGTAAAACTTCGTTCATTAATCTCATGAAAGTACTAGGTGCATTAGTTAACCCAAAACATGACTAACCACTCATATAATCAAACTTAGTTTTAAATGCTGTTTTTCATTCATCTCCCAATTTCATACGAATGGTATCCACTACATAAATCAACTTTGGAGAATATTGTAGAGCCACTCAATTCATCAAGCATATCATCTAGCCTAGGAATAGGGTGATGAGGACATCAATACCATTGTTACACCCACATTACGCTATACATCTTGGACCAATTACTAGAGCTGCATCCAACTAAATTACCGGTACTTTCGTTTCTTGGTAATGATTCTAATGTTCATGAGAATATGGCTACCTAAATTGGATACATTTGTTTACAAATGTAGGGCCTAGCTTGAGAAGGATGAACATTGGAGCAAGAACCACATGGAGATGATGGCATCGCTGAGAGGAAGAATGGAGTTACAAGTGATGATTTCAGGACTTTGAAGCCACCATAATGAGTGCATGAAGCCTTGGACGAAATATACAAGATGCCACTTCATAATATTCGTCCATAGGCTATTCTAGTGCTGCGTCACCTTATTATTGAGCCAGGCCCATGTAATTTCGAAATACATTAGTATAGGCTATTTTTAGAGTCAGTATGTGTGGGAAACAAGAGATAGGGTTAGTTTGGACCCCTCCACCAAGACCACGAAATTCACCCCTCTTCCTCCATATATACAGCCCTTAGGGCACCGTTTAGACTTGGGTTTTGTTTAGATCAAAAGTTCGCCATAGCTGCAACCGGCGTGCTTCGTTTGTGTTCAACGACGGACAAAGCGTCCACAGAACCCACCTTGATCAATAAAGCTTTCATCTTATATTCACAATATCAGATTGCAATCTCAGTTTCTTGCTTGTTCTTCGTTTGCTCGCGGGAAATAGACCCTCGTGGTCAGGTTGATCGTGCTCGGCGTGGTCAATAACCTCTCGGAGTTGGTTTAGCGATTGCTAGGCGCGGCGTCTCGCCACGTTCGTTGTCGGATCGTCAAAGTCGACTTCCACAAAGCGAAATCCACCATCTCATCGAAGGCGGGACACCTCTGCCTCTATCAAGTGGTATCAGATTTCCGGGTTGCTCGGTGATTTCTGGGTTTACGTAGTTTAGATCGAGTCTGTCTTCATACCTATAGTCCACGAAAAAGCCAAAAAAAATTAGGGTTAGTTCATCCTATCGAACCAGTCGAGCCTTTGCATAATCTTTTCGTATTTGCATTGTTGAATTTGCGGTTGCATCGTCGTGTCTAGTTGCTGGTCTTAGAGTCTAGTCTTTTAGAGTTTGAGTTCTGGTCATAAGTTGTCACGCCGCCGCGCACCCGCTTGAATCCGTATCCATATACCACAGCTTACCCGCCGCTTGAATCCGTATCCATATACCACCACACTGCCATATATCATCACCAATCCGAGTCCTTGCATATTAGGTTTGTTTCGGATCCATCTAATTTTCGATTCGTGTTTCCTTATGCGAGTAGGTTTGATTCCGTCTTTTGCCGTCCGTAGAAGAGGTTGGTTTCAAAAATTTTGAAATTAGTAAAACCACCCTCCGTTTAGAAAAAAAATTTTTGCGTCCGTAGAAACCACCCTCCGTTTAGGCCAAAAATTCCAGCATACGGGATAAAAAATTTTGGCTATCCTATTTTTAGGTGTTTCTAAGCGTATTGAGCGATCGCCGTTATAGAAGTTTTTTGACCCGTTTCGATTTTGGGTCCGAGCGTCGAAAAAAAAAATTTGGTCAAAAAATTTACGTGCCCATCCTGTCGGTTTGACCTGGGAAGAGTTTTGAGACACTCGCCATTATAGTGATTTTTAGCAAAAAAAAAACAGCGTAAAAAAAAAAACAGCATAAAAAAAGCGAAAAAAAAATTGAGTGTGCTTTTCCTTTGATTCACGTGCAGCGCCGTGATTTTATTACTGTTCTAGGCTCGCGTCTCTATACGGTCTAGCCTAGGACCAACACCAGTCTCCGTCGTTGAGCGTTTATTCAACTTTGCATCTCTGATTTGATTATTATGACCTTTTGCTACCATATTATAAGCAGCTCCACATACATCTCGTCGTGCGTTTGACTCTCCTGGCAGTCGCTCTATCCAAGCTTTGAGTTTTGATTACAGGTTGCCGATCACCGCTTTCTTCTTTGGTAAGAACTGGTAAGAAGAGATTTGCAGCGGTTTGTGACACCCACCACCACCTCTTGTTAGTAGTCTGTAGGATCATATTCTTGTGTGTTTCTATTGCTGCTAACCATGGCGGGATCACAATCAACTGAGGCTATTGGGAGAACATGTGAACAAACAGCTACATGATAAATTTCAGCAAATGATGAGTGGGCAGTGCAAGATGTGGTAGCAGATTGGCGAGGCCATGGAAGATAGATGGCATTGAGAAGGCGTTTGAAACAAAGCTTGATAGCAAGTTTGATGAATTGCTCATGCGTTTTCCACACCACCCCGGCTGCACCTATCGCACCTGTGACAACAACTCGCCCCTTCCGAATCGGTATGGGAAGCTCGGCGTGTTCCTATTGAGACAGGACAAAATTAAGTGCAGCTGCTACTGCTTTGTTGGTGCTTCTTTGGCTCCTACTGCTGCTTCTTGGTACCGGCGAGGATGATTATATGGAGTTATGAGGATGAGGTTGATCAACATCGAACTCGTGCAACCACGGCACCACAACCACCAGGTAGTCCACATGCAAATAATGGCAATGCTAGGGCTCCCCTCAGTGCAGATCATGACCATCTCCCTAAACTGAAATTGAATATTCCACCATTTGAGGTAGATATGTTCTCGATATATATCTTACTTGGGAGTTAGAGCCGAACAACGATTTACATGTTTACAATATCACGAGGAGGCGTGTTCTGCTGCTTTGTTTGTGCTTTCACTAGCTTTGCATGTGTTTGGTGGTCTGAACATTGTAGATTATATCTGTTCCACTACTTGGGCTGCTTTGAAAACTGCTATGCGTACTTCGTTGGGTTCCACCATATTATCAACGTGAATTACTTCAAAAATTGCAGCGTTTAAGACAAGGAAAAATTCTGTGAAAGAATATTATCGGGAATTACAAACTGGCTTGATTAGATGTGGTATTGTTGAGGAGAATGAAGCTATGCTTGCGTTTTGGGTGGATTAAATAGAGATTCAGACCATTTTAGACTATAAGGATTATAATAATATCACTTTCGTTTATTCCATCTTGCTAAAGCTGAGCGTGAAGTCTTGGATCGTGAACGTGCATTGGCCTAACTTTTTCTGCAGGTCGACCTTCATCATGGACACCACGTGCATCATCTACTTCCTTTGCACCATCACCTCCTTTGGGTGCCATCTCCAACCGTGATACAAAAGCGAGCTAACCACCACTATCGCCAAGAGCACACTTTGGGCCTGCCTGAGCTCTTCTTCCATGGCGTCAGCAGGGCACAAGTGTATATTTGTAAATGCGTTGTAGAGGAAGAGGACATTTTTGCGAGAGAATGCAAATCTCAGCGTGTGATGATTGCTCTGCGAGGATGGTGGGTATGAGTCATAGTGACTCGATGAGGGACTTTGGCTCTTATTACACATGAGGAACACGGTGGAGATGATTCGATCATGAGACACAATACATGGCTCTTTGAAGATCTTGACAGGTATGAATGTTTAGTTGCTCAACGTGTTTTGAGTGTCAGGTTACTAAATTGAGCAAAATCGAGAGGCATAATTTGTTCCATACAAAGGGAGTTGTGAAGGAGCGTTCTATTCGGCGTCATCATAGATGGAGAGCTGCAACAACTTGGCTAGCATGGAGATGGTGGACAAGCTATCTCTCCCACAAGACCACATCCACATCCTTACATCCAATGGTTCAACAACAGCGGCAAGGTGAAGGAAACACGTCTGTTAGTGTGCATTTTAGTATCTCTACATATGCTGATTATGTTGATTGTGATGTGGTACCTATGCAACATGTTCCTTGTTACTTGGTAGACCATGGCAATTTGATAAAAATTCTGTACCATGGTAGAAACAATCGATATACTCTTGTTCATAAGGATAAAATATTACTTTGCTTCCTATGACTCCAGAGTCCATTTGAATGATATTAATAGAGCTAATAAAGCAAAACAGGAGAAAAATAAGAGTGAAAATCAGATTGTGGCAAAAATTTGAGCAACACATGAAGACTAATAATAAACCATCTCTGTTGCTTCGAAATTAAATTGAAAAGTGCATGTTTACTTACCAAATCTGATATTGATGAGCTAGATTTTGGCAAATCTATTTGCTATGCTTTTGTGTGCAAGAGGCATTATTTTCATTCGAGGGCGTGCCTTCCTCTTTGCCCCTATTTGTCACTAACATTTTGCGGGGAGTTCGGCGTCTTTCCACAAGGCGTGCCACGGGATTACCACCTATTAGATTGAGCATCAAATTGACTTAATTCCGGTGCATCATTACCAACCGTGCACTCCGTACCAATCCGGAGGAGCGAAGGAGATTATCGTCAATCAGGGAGCTTTCGACAAAAGGTTATATCGCGAATCCTTAGTCCTTGTGCTGTTCCTATTATTCTAGTGCGAAAAGGATGATACGTCCGCGTATGTGTGTTGATTGTAGAGGCATCAATAATATTACTATTAGTTATCGTCACCCTATTCCTAGGCTAGATGATATGCTTGATGGTAGTGGCTCTACAATATTCTCCAAGTTGATTTGCGTAGTGG